>JAOYSI010013266.1:0-38939 GCA_025775065.1 Hiodon alosoides | reverse complement strand
TCCGGAACACTATCAGCTACTTTATCAGCTATCGGCTATCAGATGGAAACGGAGGCAAAGAACGCGATCGCAAAACGCCCGAAGAACGATTTTTTTTTTTTATGACAACAAAGATTGAGAACAAACAAACCCCCGTGTGATTCACAGCGGGAAAAAAAACATTGTCTTGAAAAAGAAATGGCAATGCAAGGTGCACCAGAGTCGGATGGTTATCGCCTAGGTTAAGCCGCCGCTAATGTTGGCTACTGTTGAAGCGATGCTTGTAGTGTTGGTTTCTCAGAACGAAACGGCTTTGGCTGGGTGGCGTGGTTTAACATTTGAAGTTGTCCATTGCTTACAGCACCAAAGTGAATTCGTCAAGAATATATGCACAACGCACACGCTTGGCTCAGTATGCACACTCTTATGCCCAAACCTGTTATATGCGATGCTCTTCTTTCCCACAGGTTTTAAATTACCGTTAAACACTAACGCAACCAGCTAATGCACTTCGACTCTTGTAATAATCAGATGGCAATTTTTAATTGCTTCAAATATGAATTAATCAGACACGTCTTGTGAAATAAATCGTGTATAACTTATATAATGCATACGACTAAGAGTAAAACCGAAATTCGACATGGCCAATCTGTACACTGCAACAATTATATGGTGGATTAGACCAAATAAATAGTGTAAAGTAGAGCACATATGTACAACGTTTCAATTAAATGATAATGCTTGGGCACAATTTAAAAGCACACATATGCCAAAAGTTTTTTGTTTTTTGTTTTTCCTTTCCATTATAATCAAAGAAAGGTATTGATCAAGAAAGTGAGACATCTGGGTTGATAAACAACATTAATGGAAAAGCATAACTACTAATTGGCACAGTTAGGTTGGGTGAACACAGTTAACTCTGTTTGTATCACCATCTACAGTGCACTTTGCCTTGGCATGTCATGTGTGGACCGTTGACCGTTAGACCTTTGTGATTGCTTAATATCCCCTATACGTGAGGGAAGTCTTCTGCAGGCTGGAAAAGGATCAGTTGCACTAACACGCTGATTTTCAAAATGATTTTATTTATTTTTTAAGTTTGCATTGACGCAGATAAATAGATACTTACAGGGACCTCTACTTGCTACTCGTGTCTGTAATGTTTTTAGGCTAAACGGTTTCCCTTTGGCATGGTCAGTAAAACTTTCCCTGAAGAAATAACCATGTTTGTGTCTTTCTGCACTGTTAATTTTGGTTAGGCGTGAAGTCTGGTGTTGCATGGTGTGATATTGTGTGTATGTTTGTGTGTACTGCGTTCTTTGGGTTGGTAAATATTTCTGTCTCTGAAAACATTAAAAATTTAAAAGGTTCTTTTATTTTTGAATTTCTGTGTCTCCAAACCCTTTTCTCCCAGGTTCCAAGAGACCTGGTCTGAACCCAGGTGTGTTACTACAGCTGAGCTCTTTATAGGGAATCAGAGTACTAGTAATACTTTAGAGAGTGCAAAGGCCTTATGGCCAAGTGACTGGTTTTGCATATGTATTTTGTGTGTGTATGTGCGTGCGTGACCATACTATGCCATCTAGTGTCTCATGGGGTCTGTTTGAATGAGAAATGGTCTGATCCATTGTGATTGGTGCATCTGCAGAGTTTTACTGTAATCCGTTCCATATCCCGTGGGAATTCAAATTTGGCTTTGCCACAGTGTTATTCTCAGGTAAACTGATTAAACTGTCTGTTTACCATTTAAAAACTTAACACCGAAGACCAGATGAGACAACACAAGCATGCTGTCATATCAATGCAGGGCACATGGCAGTGGTCTTAGCAAAGCCAAATTCTTTGATAAGCTGTTTCAATGCTTGTCCAATATTTAATGGGAGTAATGCGGTTTAAGGCTGTAGGTTTGTGGTCAGAGATGCGAGAGGCTTCCTGTTGTTTCACTCGGGTAAAAACTCCCCCTCTTCGAGGCTTCCGGAATTTCCAGCATAAAATAGATAAAACATAAAACACATACAGGCATGTGCCTGATCTTATTTTATATTTTTAATGCTTTTTGTTTCATTTTTTACACTTATAGTGTACACTATAAGTATTTGATCCTGATCATTAGAAAACAAGTTCAAAAGTGTTCTATCTTTAGCCTTGAAGCCTTGAAGATGTAACTGAAGATTGGAAACTAAACGATTTTCAGTAAAAATACATTTTATGGCTGCAATTAACACCAATGCTTTGTGATTTCTTGTGTAGACTAAGGCACTGGTATCAGGAATTTGATTTTATTATAAAAAAGTTAAATAAAATGCAATACTACGTTCTTAAAAATTACAGCAATCGATCTGTCATAAATATATTAATATTTAATTATATAGCATTAAATGCAATAAAACATTTATAAGTTGTATGTTACAGTACTGACATGATCTGTGTTCCATCCTTTGATCTTTTGACTGTAACCCAAATGGAAGCAATAGGGTTTTTAGAGTAGCATCGTTGCTGCCCAGTAAGCTATTTCTGAAGGGTTGATTACATGCGTGGGATAGCGTGAACGCCCCACATCCTGTTCTGAACCTCAGTTTAATGTTCGGTTTCTACTCTACAACTCACCCTGTTCTTTATTTATTCATTTATTTATTTACATAAATTAAATAAATTCTAGGAAGGGTAGATAATCAAAGTGAGATTGGTCGGGTAACAGTTCTGCACAACACTCCATCCACAGAAAAGGTTACCCCCATTTCCCTCTCCAGATGGATTAATTCTGAGACACAACATTGGGGAAGACACAGGTGCAGCCGACGGTGATGGCTCTGCTCTCCAGTTTGAACTTTAGGTTGTTCTTCCGCTTTCCCGCCACCCTCCTCAGGACCAGGATCTGGTAAACAATTGGTGTGGACTGCAAGCCCATGTCTTCCTTTCCCTCAAGATCCAGACAGCCAACCTTCAGACAGTTGGCCTCTGGGATGTTTGCTGGAAACAGGTCTTTATCATGGGCATAGCTGTAGTGTGACAAAATAAATTAAGAGTACTCTGCTGTTCCTCTACTCCATTCCGTGTTGTTACATATTTCCTTTTTTTTAAATTGTTGTTTTTTTGTCATTAAATTGTAAAGTGTACAGTTGTTGTTAATTTGCTACAAAAATGATCTTTTATTTCGAGCTTAAAATATATGTAAAATCAGGAAAGATGCATATCTTATGTAATTTTGTAATTAGTATATAAATTGCAGAAAAATTCATTCTGCTGTTGTGGATAGATAATGGTAATTTAAGTCAGCGGTCCCCAACCACCGGGCATTATATAAGTTATACACGATTTATTTCACTATTTTTTTTTTTTTTATAAAATAAAATAATTAAATACAATTATAGGCTATTTGTGCAGTAATTACATTGAACTTGGTGCAGGCTGTTGGTCCTTTTCTCACCACTCTAATATCTCTGTCATGCCTACAACAGTTTACAGATTTTGAACTCGAGTAATGCGCACGCCGCGAGTTCATCACGGTCTGCGTGAGCTGTGTTGCCAACTTTGTACTAGCTAGCTACGTTAGCTGACATGAATAAAAACAAAAATTTCACTGATTCAGCAACATGGTAAGTTGCAATGTGTTTATTATATGCTCATCAGAGAAAAATTTGCACTTTAAGTTTTTATAATATCATCATGTAAAATGTTATGAAAAAGCGGCTATACTAAACTTATAGACCAAATCGATATGTCGGGCACCGTGTCGTGACCCACCTTCCCCCCAGACGGCCGGTCCGGGAAAATATTGTCTATTTGAGACCGGTCTGTGTTGCAAAAAGGTTGGGGACCGCTGATTTAAGTAATGTGACATGCTACACTATGGACGAGTTCATAACTTGGAAACAAAATCCATAGCAGGCACAACACCTGTCATATGAGTATTACCTTACAGTTGTCATTCTAATACTATTATAATACTGTTAAACCATATTGTTTTTTTCGTGCAGTCTAGTTTTACTTTCAAACCCGCAATCACTCCCTGCTGTACAATGAGAAAGTGAGAAGAGTGTATTTAAGGGGCAGCACAAACGAATGATCATTGTCAAACTCATTCATAGATCCTCTGTTAAACAACAGAGAACAGTTTGTTTTCATGTTAAAACGTTCATTGCACCTCTCACATCTTCCATTAGACACTTCAAAAAACTGTTATCAGGTCAGTAGGCACCCTCACAACTCAGCACCCATGTATACACATGTACTCTGACTAAAGCGATCTGGCAGTGCAAGGCAGTGCAAAACCAGTGTCCCACGCAGTAGGCACGTTCTCTCACCTGTATTTCCAGGGAGACAGGGAGTTATTCCATGCCTGAATGACCGGGGGAGTGTTGGTAATGAAAGAAGGGTCCAGGACCAGCTGGACCGTTGAGGCCTTTTTGAGCTGGTCTGAAGCACTCCGGTCTCTCGTGGACTTTTTTTGGCCCCTGTTTCCTTTCTTGGCACAAGCTCCGTCTACACCCAATAGAATCGCCAGGATCCCAAATGATAAGAAAGCTCTGAAGATCTGGAGAGCAGAATCATAATTATGCCACATTCCAGAACTTCCACAGCTTTGTGCATACAACCGAACCAATTAAATGCAGTGTTTCACGAGCCTACCCTTGGTGAGATTGATTCTGATTGCAGTTTTATTCTGAAAGGCGTGTCAGGTCAAATACCTTGCTCAAGAGAGCATTACCTACAGAAGAGAATCCCTTGATAGGCTCCACAGGTGGAGTTAGATAAAGTTGCACCCCTAGATATTTATTACACATTACAATTATGTTTGCTTCAGTCCAGTAAAAATTGTGCTTTTTAAAATTTGTTAACAGCACTCCTTCATTTAATCATGGCTGCTGGTGGGGGAAATCACTTTTGTTTTTGGTGAAAGAACTTTGGTTGGGTTATGATGCTTAAAAACAGAAAATCCTGTTTTTACATTTTGCTTGTTTGGCTAAAGGAAAAGGTAACTAATTAATACGGTGTGGTCTTTTTGGGGTTCAAGTTCAAGCCATTTAAAATTATGACTGAAGAAAAAGAATATTGGACCCTTAACTCCTGCTTCCTTTTTGTGTTACCTGCATTAACTCTTGCAACCAGGAATAAGTGATTGTTGAGCTATATCACTCAGACAACTTTAATCCTACAAAGAAAATTCAGCACTAAAAACAAAATAAGACAAAAACTTAGTCCAGGTAAGCAGTTATTGATGACTGTAAGTAAGGTACTCTCTATTTAGAGACTTAAAGTACATTTTATGTCAACTTCCCTGTTTGTAGGAAAGCTTGAATGTGTTGATAAACAGACTTGCACAGAGTAACACATTGCTGCATAGTTTTAACCACCTACTGAATATTCATATTCAGATTATTCAAGATTTAGTCCGATTTTTATATCATTACGTTATATATTTGTGCATCGTTTTCCCCTTGCATTGTCTTAAGTTTGACACAGAGATTTCATAACAAGTTGAAAAAATACAGGCCAGAAGCCTCCACTCATAAAGAAACCTCAATCTCTTCAATGAATTATGTCTACATCAAAAAAAATCCTACCACGTCAGTTGCCAGACAGAAATTCACAGCTAAAATCGCGCCCTACATTAGATTAAAGAACACAGACGATCTCTTTCCCCCCCAAAGTCAGCAGAATTTTGAACTCACCATCACGTATGGAGCCTTGACTGCTGGAGCCATTGTCAGTGTCACTTCTGATACAATCGGAAAACAGCAGGTTTATATAGCAGCTGAAACGGGTTGGCAGCAGTGCACGTATTTCCTCAGAACGTGTGCCCCTTATTGGTGATGCGACAACTGACCGGGCCTGCTTTTCTGAACATTGTGCCTGTACACCCCAGAGCAACAGTTATTTTGATATGCCTCATGTTGCCTCTTGAGTTCCCCCCTGCCATTCATTAGGGAGGACAAGACAAAAGAGCAAATGAGTAAACATTGAAAATCTAACTGATTGTGATCAATCTTAATCATCAGCTGGGAAGGAGTTGAGGAGTTCACTTTTATATCGATATATTTAAAATTTTAAAATTTACCAGAACAATTAAAGTAAATTAAATGGCTAGAAAGACACGCGGTTGCCCGCGTGGAGCTTTAGATCTACTGATTGGCAATAAATTGCTGGGAAAATTGCTTGGTCGTCCACTAATCCCCTAATTTCACTCTGCGTGATTGTATTTAATAGCTTTTTTTAATCAGTAGAAGAAAATAAAATAGAAAACACTATTAAATACAATTTTGGTAAATGTCTTTAGCGCCAATAGCTTGTTCCCAGCCTTAGTTATGAACTAACTCTAATTCATTAAAATCGATAATTGAAAAGCAGAGCTTTGTAAGTCTAAGAAAATCTTTGCGGATCAAATAAAATGACCGCAATTACAAATTTGAGAATTGCATATTTTCTCTATAATCATACTGATGATAAACTCCAAAATATGTCAGCTATAAAATAATTTCAGTTTGCAAGTAATAAATCCTCCTTCTTTTTCTTTCTAACCATAAAATACTTCTCATGCCAGAGCAAGTTTCCTATTTAGTGGAACATAACCCAATGGTTTACTGCAGATGTGGACTGAAAGAAGGAGACATGGCCTTGGGAAAAACTAACTTTTATCAATCTCACAGTACCCTATTAAAAAACAGAGCTCTAGATATGGGGCAAATTTTGAGCTGCAGCCGAATCAGCTTAGTGTAGCATGGCAATATAGTGGTTTGGGCCAAGTTCATGGCTTCAGAACTTGGTTCTGGAATGGCCTTTGTAAGTCGCAGAAGTTCTGTTGACACATACAAATGCCATCTCAGAATAGCTTTGTGATGGGGTTTTTTGAAACTCTCACTCCCACTCCCAAAAAAACGCTATTCATGTGGATATAGATGACTCACCCTTTGACCTAATTTTACTTACAGAAAAACAGTCACTGAACTCAAGGATTTCCGGCTCAATTTTGGCATCGCTTCGCAGTAAGTTTCCCCATTGCCCATCTGAGGCCCTTCACGAGTTACACAATGGCACCAAAGCACAAAAATTCAGTATTTAATCAATGAAATGTAGTCTCGTTATGATTTAACTGTGGCATCCAAGAGGTCATTAAAAATGAACTTAAGTTTAAACTTAAGAGTGTCATCCCAGCAAAACACAGTGTAATCCCTTTATCTGGTATTTTCCAAAATCTGGGCCAGGTTCTCCAGATGGGTTGTTACAGGGCTCAAGGTAGATCTAGAGAGAAATGTCAAGAATAACACAAATTAAGCAAAGTATGACATATAACATTTTTAATTCAATTAATATGGTGTATGTATTAACCTTTGTGCAATTTACATCTATTGGAAATCCTCAAGAATTTACATCGACGGAATGATAGAATTTCTGCTACGTTTTCAGGAAAGACTGCGTCAGTTTCCACTAACAGTTGGTCACAGGAAGATACGTTGATCCACACAGTGGGTCATGGGCTGGAAACTTTCGGAAAAATTTCTGATCGAAGTAAAGAGATGTGTCATTTCAACACGGAAGTTGTGGGATCAAAGCTAGCTTTTGCTCATAAAAAGAAAAATTTAATGGCTGACTTAAAAGCAAAAGTATAGCAATATTGTTCAATGCTTACATGAACGGTTTTCTTAAATCGTATCTATTCCAACTACAGCTGACAATCGATGGTAACGCTCTGCTTTAGAACAGCGGTAATACATTGAGCATAATTTGTGCAAATTTACAGTGAATACAAAACACCAGCCGAATATCCAAGACTATTCTACCCATTATCACAATAGTGTAGGATATTCAGCAACGTCATTACATTCGTAAAAAAATACTTTGCAATGAATAATCTAAGATGAAGAAGGTAAACATAATTATGACTACTAAAATGACAAATATCCATGCGAATGGTTTGATTGAGCAGTGTGTATTTTCTAGAGACAGGATCTCTTTGATGTGGTTGCAGCTTTCTAGTAGGCTTTCTCTTTACTTCTTCCCATCGACTAGCTAAGGACTACGTTTAAAAAAAGGCAACTTATCACACTTAATTTAATTGTATTTAATAGTGTTTCCTCTTTTGTGTGTGTGTGTGCCTCTCATTTATTTTCCCCTAAGAACAAAAAGCTATTAAATAGTTATGTAAAGTGCGATTAGATGACTGCTAGCATTCTGATTTGGTCCCAGCCAATTTGTAAATAAATAACACACCCAATTTCTTGTTTATTATTTCATTGCCCAA
This sequence comes from Hiodon alosoides, assembly GCA_025775065.1. NCBI lineage: Eukaryota > Metazoa > Chordata > Actinopteri > Hiodontiformes > Hiodontidae > Hiodon > Hiodon alosoides. The sequence continues at coordinate 30,721 of JAOYSI010013266.1, read as the reverse complement.
CCTGTATTTGACGTCTTTGAGTCCATTTTCACAATCGTCCTATCAAAAACTTTCTGAGTAAATTTACTGGCATCAATTTTTTTAAATTTTATTTCTAGCCTATTATCTACTTAGATGAATGTATTTTTTTGGAAATAATAGAACGGGAGAACAATCGCTTGGAGGAAGAAAGAAAAACGTTACGTATGTCAGATGACGGCCTAGTCAGGACATCTTTTAGACTTTTATCTGTTTTTGATGGACTTCCATATCTGACTGCCATATCCGAACCTTTCTTGCATGTTTTTACAACCTCAGCTAGACCGACACCAAGTCTCATTCATTACACTGCCCCCCCAACCGGGAGAAAAGGTCGGCCATGACATTCAGAGCCCTTGGGTGGTGGACAGCCCAGTGTCAGAAAGGCTGGTGAGCGAGTTACCAGCAGGTGATCCAGGAGGTGTTGTCCTTGATTCAGTGGAGCAACTGCCGGGAGGCAAAGTCAAGGATGATGGCGAGGCATCACGCTCACTGGTGCTGAACCGACCCACCCGTGGGTGAGCTTCCTGCTGATGTAGGCAACAGGATGCTGCATACCGTCCATCTACTGAGTCAATACAACCCTCACTCTGCTTTCTGTCATATCCATCTGCATCAGAAGGGCTTCAGAGAAGTCAGAGTTATAAAGCACAAATCCCCCGCACAGAGTCACTTTGAGAGGCGCTTTGAGAGCAGCCTCAAACGCCATCTTGCATACTGCTCCATAAATTGGACTGGTGAGGTCTGTCAACAGACAGGCTGGGTTGGCAAAGTTGGGAATGAAACACTGCTGGGACTTAGCTAGCCTGAGGAAAGACTTAGAGAGAAGCGTAAATAGTCTGGGTTTTGCACCCAGGACAGCCCTTGATTGACGCACATGCCGCTCCAAATCATCATTTAAAAATACGGTACCGTCAAGATAGGCAGCGTCATACTCGCAGTGTGGCCGGTATAGCCTCTGAAGGATGGCGGGCACCCTATGCAGCCCGAACGGCAAAGTGACAAATTAGTGCAAACCAATGGGAGTCGCAAAAGCCGTTTTTTCTTCATCCTTTGGAGACAGGGAGGGGAATCTGACACTAACCCTTTTGAGTTAAATCCAATGTCGTAACTTGGCTCTGTCAGGATTCTTCCGGTGTTCAAGGCAGGAGCGGGTTGCAGATGGGCAGCAGTGGCTTCATTGTGACAAGGAACAATGAAAGCTAATCAGTCCCTTGGACAAGCAGTAGCTATGGGCTCCTGGCTCACTTGTGTGTCACTGGGCAACACACAAGCTTGAGATAATACGAATGTGCGATTAGCGCCCACAATCCACCATCCACCATCCAGTATTCACCATCCACCTTCCAGTATCCAGCATCCATCATCCACCATCCAGCATCCAATATCCATTGTCCAGCAACCACCATCCAGCATCAGGTATCCACCATCCACCATCTAACTAATAATGCATCCGTAAAAAATTAGCAACCCAAAAAGCCTGGGCAGTCTGAATATCTCCAGGAGAATCCATTATTTAAATTAAGTTTGGAAATGCCACTGTTACATTTTTTGAAATAAGGGAAGACTCTATTATGCTTTGTTCACCAGGGATGTATCATCTGGAACACTCCACACCGAAATGCAGGTGCAACTGGTTAAAGATTCTTTAAAGATTTGTTCTTAATGACACATACTACATGCCTTTGAATACAGGTGAAATGGGGTCACAACAATGCTGATGATTGCTTTTCTGAAGCAAGTCTGGAGTTCACACAGTAAAGCCTTCTTCACAGTGACTGATATTGCTCAAAGGGAACCTCAGGGGTTTCCATCTGAGTTAAGCCATGTAAGCTTTGTGATTTGATGGGGCCATTCTCTTGCCTCCCTCGTAATCTACACCAATAAACTGGAGCAAGCTACCATCATAGCCTATCAACGGCTTTGCAGTGTCTCCCAGCACATTGTAGATCCTATCACACTTCCTTGGTCCTTGGGAGACCAAGAAGCTACTGCCTCTAAACTCGATGATTGATGGTAAAGCATACCTCCTTGTGGCACATGGTTATTATTATTTGTTCCTAATTTAATCTCACATAATTATGTGAAATTATACCCTGCCAATGCATACTAATGCTTAGCAATGATGGGTATTTTTTTACATACTGGAGGGAAAATAAATATGCCTAACAACAGTAGTTTACAATGCTCAGGAGGTTGACCTGGAGGATATCAATCTGTACAGGCATTCAGCCGTTAATAGTTCCTTTTCTAGTGTCTAAACCTCAAGCATTATCATTACAGAAGCACTATCATGCATGCTGATCTACCTCTTTTAACTGTCATGAGAAGCACATTAGACATACAATATGTAACCCTAGCATATAACCAAATGATTCATTCATGAACTCGAAAGTACAGGCTTGAGAGTATCACTGTCCTTAGTTATGAGTTCTGATCAGCGCTGCAATAACACACACAAACTAGTAACGATATGCAATGATGCTTTAACCCAATTTTTTTGCAAAAGGTTATATTTGCTGTTCTTCTTTTACTGTTTAATATTTGTGTTCTTATCTATTCAATTCTATTAAATGGAAAGTGTATGGAGTAGAAATTTGCACAGCATTTTAGGTGTTTTATGGTTTCATTTGCTGGTTTAATTAAAGTTGGTAAACATGTAAAAACATGCCAAATGTACATGTGTAAAACATGGTAAACTCCTTTACTGGAATCTACTCCATAGAATCTAAAGAATTAAAAGTGAGGTCCTGTCTCTAACTATCAATCTATCTTCCTCTAACTTGTAACTGTATGTGATGGGTATCCTTTAAACTGTGAGCATCAATTTTAAAAAGGTGCATAGACAGTACGTGAAACGTACACATCTCATAAGACACTCAGAACAACTTGCTGAACCAAAGATCTGCAAAATGGCAGGACGTGTGGGGGAGTAAATTAAGGGGCGTGGGGAAGAGGGGAGGCAAGAACTCATGACTTGTTACCATGCTCTAGACTTCTGTCTCCTTAAACAGAGAAATACAACTCGTTTACCGTCTTTGTGACCAAAGTTTCCTCTCTCTGCATCTCCAATGACAGCGGGCGGGACTTACCGGACTGATTTGCAAACTCTGCAGGTTGAAACTGCACGTTCGAGCAAACGCTGGTATCGACTGCATTTTTAATTACCATTTATTAATGATCCATTAGCCATTAAGCCTCCTGTGTCTCCAAATTGATGTTTGAAGTCCATTTGTGACAATCATGGCAGAGTGGAATTCCTGAATGCAGCAGCACATTCTGACCAGTAAGAACTTTTTCCATGGGCAAAATGGTTGAGGTCACTGCTGAGGCTGATGACCTTTCGGAGGCCCCTCTTAGAAGAAATATATCTGCAATTTCCCTCTTAAAAGGCAGGCACAGACAATTCGTACAACATGGATGCGTAGTCTACAGATAGAAAACTGGCTATATAATTAATTAAATAAAAACATTTTGGCGGTTTTCCATTTTAAAAGGCTACTCTGCACAAAATAACCTACTGTGGACTATATCGGGCTAATACAGCTCTGCCTATGTAATTCTCATGTAATTTTATCATTGTAATGGGGAGAACACAGGAGAAACACAGGAGAAAACACAAAAATAATTAATGATATATATTTTTTATATATATTTGTTTATTTTGGCATGTAAATTCACCACAATGTCAAAAAGAAACATTTAAAATAAGCAAAAACAAAAAAGGTTTTGAATATATTTAATGTGAATACAGCAAATTTTGTAACGGTTAACCCATTGCTATAATAACGGCTTAACAATCACCAACAAACCCAGAATATACCATGACCACTGTGCCAGATTTAAATGAAATGATGATCACTAGATGTAAAACGGACAGGGTTAAAATCATTACAGTGAAAATTAAGTGATTTTACAGTGTTACCGAACTTAATCATCAAAACAGCTCAACCTAAATTATTGGATATAAAAAAACTACCCCAAAAAGGTACAAAAAAAAAACTACTGAAATAAATCACAGTGTGACCTTCAGTGTGCAGCACACTCATCTTGATGACGATGAAGAAAAACAAAATCAGAGGTGCAGAATGAGTGTGGAAGTTTGCTTCAAGTTGATTTTGTGAGCATCTGAGCCACATAGAAGTGTTGTCCACACAGTGCAACACATAAAGAAATATGTAATTTGACCTTCAACCTTTTAGGATTATCAAAAAGCTGAGTTTAAAAGAAATCACAACCACTGTTTGGTCAACTCCCATATTCTTCTGTTGATTAACTTTTTTGGGGGTTGATTAACTTTTTAATATTTATCTAACAAATATTAATTTCAAGTTATTTGTTGCAGCAATTGGTAAGGTGTCCTAATTTTAAAAATGTCTATGGCTAACTATAGCAATACCAATTTGTTACTGATGTTGAAAAATGCTGCTTATTATCATAAAAGGTAATGATATCCACAAATACAAAACTTGGGTTCCATTGTGGCTCAGGTGCATTTGTTTGGGGTGATTAGCGGGGTTAACATTTAAGCATGAAACAAGAAGCTACAAATCATAAAATTGGAATGATTTACATTTAGTGGGAAAAAAAAGTTATGTAATGAAGTAATTAATATGTTCTACTATATGGAATAACTTTATATGTTTTAGATATAGGAACACAAGAACCGTTGGGTTGAGTAGTTTTCTACTGTTTATTGTTTATAGTGAATTCCAATTTAAATGCCAAAATCACCTTTACTTAAATGAAATAGCACCCATGATTATTTAATGATGTTGCATGACTCAGATGGATTTAGGTAATAGGTTTCCTCAGATTTCTTCACTTGCAGGTTTTACAGTGTGGATAACATAGGGGTGTGGCAAGTAATGTTTGCCCACAGATGGGGTTTTTTATGGATCCAAGAACCCCCTCCTACACACACACACACACACACAACAAAACAACAACTAAAACCCGGTTGTGCGGTCCGGATACGTGTCTGTAAGCAGAGAGGCATCACAGCTCACCCAACAGCACTGTCATATCATTCCACCAAAACAGAAACAAAGAGATTATCTGGGAGATATGAAGTTGTGAAACCCAGCTGAGGCTTTCTTTGCCAACTCTATGCTCAGCACATATACTAGGACCACGCGTGGGCAGGTGGCTGCCGCAATAGACAGCCAGTTTTTCAGAGTGTCACTGAAGAGTGTCTGCATCTGTCTCTGAAGCTTGCAGCCGATGAGACAGGTGAAGCGAGGTTAAAAAAAGGAGCCACAGGGCGGGTCCCCTTCCAGCTGAAATTCTGTTTAATTAGGTCATAATGCCCTGTGGATTCAATTAAAGGTCCAAAATTAATCTACCTAGAAATGTGTAAGTACTGAAATACATTATTCATGTGATTTTGATAATTAAATGAAAGACAAGATTCAATTAATTGTCCCAGGGCCTGGAGGACAATCTCTTACATAAGCTTGCTTCCTTTAAACACTAATTTATATTGTTAATTTTAATAAGGTTAAAAAACTAACAAAAACAAGTTCACATATATGAAAAGGTAGACACGTTCCAACACGTTGCATACATGCATGCATTGATACCGTTGCAGGTAGAAATTTATTGGCTATCACTTAATTAAATAACCTGATTTCAAGTAAGTACCATTTATGGACTGGCAGACTGTAGCCATGTTTATAAACTAGCAAATTTATTTTGTTGCAGTTCGATAAACTGCCTCACAGGAGAAAAGGCGTATTACAAAAGGAGGATAATCCATCATGACAGACTACGGGTTTATGAGGGAAACAGGTTCCTTACCCGAAGTTCTGTGACTAACATAAATGGGTCATGAATTTTATTTTTTTCTAACCTCTCATTTTCTGTCACTTGATATAGCGTCACCATGCAGCCAATCGGCACCATACTTGGATGGCAGACTTACCGTGGTCTTCAAATCAGTCAAGTTTGGCAAGTTTTTGGTAAAATATCAGGGTTTTACAGCCAAAACAGCAGAATGAGAGGAAAGAAAATAATAGCAATAGGTTGCCGATGCTTTTCACTGCTTGGCCCCCCAAATAAACACTGTATATTACTTCTCCCATTTTATTAATAATGCAGTCAAGTACAAACCAATTAGGGGGTTAATTGATTTGTTGGAATAAACCAGCACAGAGGAAATCTAATTTTCGCTCACCAGCGTTTATGAACTCAATTGGATGTGTTACATGGACAAGAATTTCAGGCATTAATCTACTGCTGGTGAAAAGGTTACTTTAAAACTTCCAGATCTTGTACAAAATAAAATTCTCTTTAGTACATAACTCGCATTTTGAATTGAAAGTCTAATTTCATAACTGCACGGTGTGAATAAAAAATTGCCATCTTTTGATTGTTTTGCCCTCACATTGAGCTGAACATTGCAATCCTGAGTGCCTGACCTTTAAAGCAATGGCGCCACCTGCTGTTCAGTAATGCTTTTCAAAAGTTACAGCAGTAACTCCGTCTATAGCCAGGTAGGCAGACACCTTTGCGGAGTACCACATTGTCTGCGGGTTTCTGTTCAGTCTTACCTTTTGTTTAAGTGAAATCAATACACCCAGTGGAAACCAATCTCACCAATTACCTGGTGTAAATGAGATGCTAACTGAGTAGTCTAAAAGGAGTCAGTTCAGACAAAAATCGCATATGAGAACCGGAGAAGGATCTCCCTCAGTCAGGCGAGGATAGTTGCCATTTATGGTCATTCTAAATGATCTTTTTGCTTTATTTATGAGGCAAAACGGTACGTGACTCAAATTTCTCACAAATGTTAATTGACATTGGACACCAAAGTGCAGATGAGTCTCCACAGCAACCCACCAAAATGACAGGTAAAAATCATGATATGCAGATCAGGACAAAAAGCACCTCAAGTCTTTTAACAGCGTTTAATTAGCCAATTGACTGGCTTAACGACTTCTTGCCAAACAGCTGTTAGACCCAGCACCCCATCCATGTTAAACATGTTTTGAATATTTACACAATTAAAAATTGTCCTTTTTTAAAATAACATAAAAACAAAAAGTCTTCTACAAAGTGGATGATAGGTTCTGCCCGCTAAACCTGGACAAACTGTGCCCTCAAGCTGTCAGTACACACAAAAACAGAGTACAGTTTCTCACAACCCTTGGGTGAAAAAATTAAATGGTAGAGGTGTCATATGGTCCACATGCATGCTCCACCATGCCACACGCACTTGTAATGGACTCTTCATCTATCCTAGCTTCAGATGAGGAAGATGATCTCGTCAGACACCATGACCTGGTTGTCGTCCTGCATGCGTGCCAGGGCGGTGTGGATCTCAGGTTGGGTAAAGGCAGTCCGGTCACCCCCCTGGTTGATGGCCTCCTTCAGGGCAGTCACGGTAATGGACTGGGCATGTGCAGAGCGGAATGCCTCGAGCAGGGCAGCCTTGAACTCCTTTAGCCTGTGAAAGAAAGAAGATGGCGTCTTGTAGCGTATTAGGGAGTCACCACAACATCATTCACCCTCCCAGAGCTCTCAGGCAGCTCTCCACTGCAGAGATTACAGCTTAGAGGTGAAAAACCAGGCATGGCGCTTCCGTGTCATTTCAGACCCGACGTTCACACATACCTCTCAGTGGTCAACCCCTTCTCTCCATCCTGTTCTGACGTCTCCATTGGCTCCTCGCTAGGCCTCGGGGTGGCAACTTGAACTGTTGGTCAAAAGAAAAAGGTCAGGACTAAGACAGAACAGGAGAACCACAATGAAGGTTGAGACGAAGCAAAGGATTTACAACACAACCATGGCAAGGGAAACGCAACCCACTGATGGCATTGAGCTAATGACAGAACGCTTGACAGCAGAAAAAGACCAGAGTGTTTTACCGACACCTACTTTCAGGAGCTTCAGCCTCGGTGCTGAAGTCGTAAGGGTCATAGGGCTCACTCCCCTGGGATGGGCGGCGCTCAGCCGAACGGCGAGTCCTATTGGCCATTAAGAATAATCAGGAGGATAGAACACGCCACAGCAAAAAGGAGACCATTAGGCCGAGCCAGTGGGTGATGTATGGGGTAATAAAAATACCAGATTCCAAAAAAAAAAAAAAAGGGGTTGTGGGAACTGTCTGACCTCTTCCTCTTAGACTGCGGCGTGCCCCGATCTTCATTATCCTCTTCCTCAGAGGTGGCATCGGTTTCCTCCGGTCGGGAACGCTTCTTTTCTTTCTCCAGGACCTGTAAGGGGGGAGGGGGGGAGTTTAAGACTTGTTGCATTGAACCCACATGGTGGCTAAATACCGTTCTTAATCACGCAGACCCTTGCCAACAACCTCCCTTCAGAGATCATTTTGAAATGCGCCCTTAGCATTCAAAGTTCAAAGACCTGTACATTATTCTACCTGGCCAATTGAAAAAGGCAGCCAACGAACGCAGACACGATGACAGGAAACGTGATTGTCTCAGAAAGTAGACCCAGGCGGCCACAGTCTCACCTTTTTGAAGTAGGCAAACTGCACCAGCTCCACGGCTACTTCTGCATCTTCCAGTTCCACCAGCTTGCTCATGCGGGCCTTGGCGTGGGCTGTAGACAGGCGGATCAACGTCTCCAGGGAACGTGCCGTCACAGGAGAAGTCTGCAGAAGAGACAAACGCGCCTCAGCGTAAGAGCCATGGGAGACTTTTACAGCACCATAATCCTAGCCAGCTGATGAGATTGTCAAGAAAGGGGGAATGAGGCCCTAATTCCTGTAACCGTGATGTGCAGGCAACGCCCCATTCCCATCGGTGCCCCTCTCGCCTCACCCTTGCCACGTCAGATCCCAGCTGCTCCTGGCTGCGCAGCCTGGAGTACTCCTCTGCGATGTGATTGGCTGCCTCCTGCGTCAACACCGGCGTGATGACCTTGGCCACGTGGATGTACTTCCTCATGAACTCTTTGCTCACCACCTTGTCCCTGCAAAGACACCAGATAGTCACTTCCTGCTGCCGACAGTACGGAACGGTTCAAACTCAGGGGGTTGGAGAGGTCTGCATAGCTAAAAGGGTAAACTCGGAGCATTAACCATCCGGAAATAAAAATTAACCGTTTTACTGTACTCATAGCTCTGTTTGTTGTAGAACACAAGTGCATCCCTTTTTAAAATGCTAAACTAACACTAAAGCACTACTGCAGTGCTAAACTAATTACACTGACCTGGAGAACCAATAGGACGAAGGGATACACATAGACATTGAGACCAAGAGGGGGGACAGGAAGCACAGGTAAGACACCAGAAGTGCAGTGCGTGGGTAGAGCCTTACCGCCGCTTCCTGCTCCCATGCAGGAGGGTGTTGTGCTTCTCATACACCTGCAGCTCCTCCTGGTCAGCCTGGGTTGTGTCAGGGTCTTCGGTGGCCAACACATCCACAGTGCCGCCGAAAGCCATCGCTGCCAAGGCACAGAGGGAAGGTCAGACCCCTGTCAGTGCACCACAAACCCACAGGACAGACCTCTCAGGGGCTTTCCTGTGCTTTGACAGAAAAGTTCCCTGTGGTCACTGAACCTGTCTAGGGGTTGGGTCCACTCACCGGTACCATCCTGCTCGCCAGGGTTCCGGTAACGATGCATGCGCAGCACGTGGTCCGAGATCTCCCGGTCCTGCTCTGGGTCCATCTGGTCCAGCATGATGAACAACAGGTCAAAACGCGAGAGCAGGGAGTCCTGGAGCCCGATGTTCTCCATGGGCGTCTTATACTGGTCATACTGGAAAGAGGAAAGACAATTGGGCTCACACACAGCTGGGTCTGCCACCTCAAGCATCTTGTCACATGCTACCTCGGCTTTGGGAGTTGCTCCAATAGGAAGAATTCAGACAGATCTGCGCCTTCATTAAACTAATTTCACTCATGGCTTCTTCATGGCAATAACGGCCATCATCACTGCCCCCAGGATGGGGCCACGCAGAAGCTATGCCACCATGGCAAACACACCCTTCCGTAGACGGGGTTGGCGGCGGCGAGGACACTGCAGCGGGCATTCAGCCTGGCGTGGATTCCCGCCTTGGCGATGGTGACCCGGCCCTGCTCCATCACCTCGTGGATGGCGGTGCGGTCCATGTCCGACATCTTGTCGAACTCGTCGATGCACACCACACCCCTGTCCCCCAGCACCATTGCCCCAGCTTCCAGACGCCGCTCACCTGGTAATGCAGAACCACAGACTCCAGAGCTCGCCTCTCGTTCATTCACATTCACTCAAGAGAATGTATGTGGCTAGCAAGGCCGAATACATTTAGGACAAATAGGTATGTGAAATACAATATATTGACACACGTCTTAAAAAGAAGCATTTAGGCACTGAGTAAAGTAAAGGTGGGTTGTAAAACTGCTGGATGATCCTTTCCCACTGAAGCTCGGGGGTTTCCTAGCTCAGACTCCTAATCCTAGGTGCTGGTAACGGAGGCCCCTGGCATACCCGTCTCCTGGTCGGTGGTGACGGCGGCAGTGAGGCCCACACCCGAGGAGCCGCGCCCAGTGGTGGGAATGGCACGGGGTGCCGTGTGCAGGACGTACCGGAGCAGCTGAGATTTCGCCACGGAGGGGTCACCTACCCAGAGAGAAGGGGAGGCGTGGGGACGGTCATGCTAACGGCACAGGGGTTCAAAAGTGTGCAGCAATCAGCATCGCGAGGACAGCGTTACCTATCAGCAGCACGTTGATGTCCCCCCGGATGCGGGAGCCATTCTCCAGCACCTTCTCCACGCCGCCCAGTAGCAGGCACAGGATGGCCTTCTTAATGAACTCATGGCCGTGGATGCTAGGAGCCAGGGAGCGGGCCAGCTGGTCAAAAACATCCTGAACAGGAAGACAGACACAAGTCCATCTCAAAATTAGTGAAGAGAGGCAGAGGTCAACTTCTTCCAGAGCAGCCGTTAAGTGGTAGTGGGTCGAGTCGTCAAGCTTGTAACCAAAAACATCAGTTCAGATTCCAGGACTGCTGCCTTATACCCTTCACAGCTTTACATCAGCAGGTGAAAACCCTCGCCCTCTGGGTTAAAACCTAAGATCTCCTGGTTACATGCATTTAAATACTACTCCACAGGACTTTGTGCAAACTCACCTTGGAGCGGGACTTTGAGAAGGCCTTAATCTTGGCTACATCATCAGCAGAGAAGTAGGGTGCCACCTCCTTACTCATCTGCTTCACCTGGCAAGCAATCATAATGGTCCTGCAAAGAGGACAAAGTACACCCCACTGAATACATATCAGACACAATGAACAAGAGACCGCAATTCCCCAATGGCACACAGCTAAGAGCAAGGTAAGAGAGAGGCCGAGCTCACCTGAAGGTGCCAGAGGTGAAGCCCCCTTTCTTCCCCGGTAGGCAGCGGTAAGTGCCAATGACCTGCACCCTGTCGCCAGGCTTAACCACATCGACCAGGTCGTTGTCAAGGATGATGTCAACTGAGCGGGGCAGCTGACCAGCAGGAGCTTTCTCTGGCATCTCCTGCACTGTGATGGTTTGGTGATCTTTATATCTGGACAGTCCAAACTCAGTCTCCAGCGGATTGTTCTCTTCGTCCTTGAGATGTGTACAAGGGTAATATTTAATGCTGACTGTTAATTAAAAACAAAAACAAATGGGCATAGAACACAACCTTAAATATTCAATGTATCAACATCCTTATGAGCCCTAACCTTGGTGGGGTAGATGGCGCTGGATGGGAAGGCGTCCAAGGAAGTCATGTCAGTGTACTTGCGCTCCATGGTCTTTTTAGTGGCAGGACAGTAATGGACACTGCGCACCACTTTTGGCCGCACCAACGAGCCTGCCAGACGGAAACGCCAAGAACATTAGAATACCATAGCAAACGCGCGCCACTGAACCAGCAACCCACAGCCCCGGGCCAAGTGTGATGGGGAGGCTCACATTTGGTGACGATTCCTTCCACACAGACCATGCTGCCCAGCAGACGCGAAGTGAGGGTGCGCGGGCTGACGTGCTTGCTGCCGAAGCTGCCCTCCAGCCCTATGTAGAACTCCTCATGTTGCTTGGCGTAGGTGGCGTCCACCGAGGCCACAAAATCCTTCAGGGCCCGCTGGAAGGCCAGAAGTTCCTCAAAAGCATTACTCATTAGCCTGCCGATGACACAAAGATAGTCATTGTGGAGCTTTTGCATACTGACAATTACCTCATATTTTTAAAACAAAATTCAAGTAAACACACCAAGTTTATTATTTTACTAACAAAATTTACATACAGTATTAAGATTAATTGAAACAGATCAACTGTCATGGTAGACGCTAATGGATTATTTTTTTATCCGTGAAAATATTCTGTATATTTAGATTTACCCAACATTATAGTTAATCTAAAACAATTAAATTTGCATCATGTTAGAAAATATAATTTTATTCAAGACATTATTCCCTTTTGACGAGTTTATTTGTAAAGCCCCTATATTTAATTGATAGTCAAATATAAATAATAACATACAGAACATAAACGGGGCTGCCGAACAGTAAAGTTAACAATATGGCCAATACCTTCATGACAACACCAAGCGACGGTCGTTTAGCACAGACAGATAAGTTACCCACCTGGTAGCACGAGCCTCGTTACTGCGCCGCAGATCGTTGATATTGACAATAAGTCTGAACTTGTTCTCGCTGATCATATCTCGTACATTGCTCAGATAAATTCCTTGATCGTGCTGCAATTAACAAAGACGAAGAAGCGGTGCGTGTTTAGTTCGAAACCAACGGCCACATAAAGTCGAATACAAACGTGCATTTTCGAGCTAGTTTCTTTGTGTCGTACGCAAAGCTAGCTAGCGACCTCATGCTTCTAATTTAGGTCAAAAATTAGAAATGTAACGTAATATAATGGGTTAAGTATGCTTGTATGGGAAAGGTCTAAATCCAACAATGTTTTATTAAACATCATTAGCCAACTGTAGGAAAACTCCAATTAGTTGGCTACCTACATCATCGTCCAGAAAATTTAAGTAGTCTCTCTGCGCCTCCCTCATCTCTTGATCATCCACGACTTCCGCAGCCATTCTGTAATTATTTCAGTTAATATCAACGGATCGTATTAATTTAAATGGCTATTCTGCCCACGTCTACTACCCAGCCTGTTCTTCAGGAAACTGATAGTTTCCCGCCATACAGTGATCCATAACATTATCTTCTAAACGGTGGTTGGTCCGACTAAAGACTGTTTTTCGCAATTTCGGCGGGTTTTTGGTGTCTGACCAATCCTCGATGGTAACTTTGTTAGCGTCATAAAAAGTTCTTGTTTCTCCACTCCCCCCTCAGCATAATTCGCGCGGAAAGTTCAGGAAGCGGAAATTTCGGTCTGTGTCTACGCCCATGTGCGAGTCTGGGGGCAGGGTTTGAAGGTTTGGCTTGGTGCTTTTGCTTTGATGTGATGTTTAAAAGATGTCACAATGAGAGCTGCAAAACTAACATTCTGTTACATCTTTTCCTCTCGCAAAATACCTGTATGGAATGTATGGGCGTGTCCTCTACATACATCTCTTTACCTATCACAATGTGTTGACAACTGTATAGTCTTCATCTGTGAATCACTCAATGACTGTGGATCCACTACAAGTTGGGGCTTTTCTCCAAAATCCTTCTTCCTATTACTTTTTGTGCTATTCCTCATAAGCTGATGTTGATTTTATACTTTGGAATTCTAATTTACAAAAACGATAAAACTGAAAAAGTACCCCCAACAGCCTTTAAAATCTTTATTTATGCTTTGAAAGGAATATCGTTATTATTTATATATATATATGATCTGGTAATTTGTGACTCATTTTTTTGTGATGACTTTTATTGTACTTTACTGATTGGTTTTTGTTTTTTGTTTTTCCTGGGGAAACATTTTATTCATTAATGTAAGTGAAGTTCTTATATGAGTGTCAGTACTATGATTTTCTAAAAAGAAAAGTTAAAACTAAAAGATCATTAAATTAGAATTAAATTAGGCCCTTTATGTTACTACTTATGAAAATGTATCGCTTTGTATGCCTTTTGGTTTGTTTGTTTGTTTGTTTGTTTGATTTTAATAATACATATATGGTTTGTATTAAAAGTAAATAACGTGTTGGCTTGAGCAACTTCACACTCCGGAACAGAAGGTGGCGGTATTACTTATGGAGCAGATTTGTTTATCTGTGCGTTCATAGTAAATTCGAAATCATACTTGTGTGGTATAAGGACCTTGAAGAAACGAGTTTAGTTATGACACTGCGAAGTAAGAAAAATAATTTATCAAAGTGTGAAACTGAAGTCCTCCTAAATGAATTAAATGCACGGAAGAACGTGTTTTTTGTCCTATTTGGACCACAAAAAAATTGGACTGGAAAGAAACAACCTCTGCTGTGAAAATCATTTTAACTGAGACGCGACAGTGGCACAAGTCTAAACGGAATTGTATGATTTGAAAACGCAGGCCACAAAACGCACCAGGGGGCACATGTGTAGTACAGCCTCAACCGGATATAATTAAATTGTCATTGGTCTCTGATAAACGGATTGGAGCACTCATTGGAGTGGAACTGAGGAGGACAACATTTCGCCTGAGATACATCTATGTATTTATGCATTTACTACAAAAAAAAGCATTCGGAAATGTCCATATTTTGTATCCTAAGAACTTGCTTGCCTCAAGCAATAATGTATGTAATGAACAGATGAATAATTGACCACATCTGAAATGTGCAAATCTAATCATTTAAAAAAAGATCCAGGGACATTGATGGCTGTGATTCAGGAGGTGACAAGTTCTGAACCGGTGGTGGCCACTCGGAAATCGAACTGCAGCCATGGTGCTCCCAGAATCTGAACCAGAACATATACATCATGTAAAAGCCATTCTCAAAAACTAGAAGAAATCAATTATTCTTTGTCTGACCTAAGAGAAGTGAACTAAATAGTTCACAAACAAGTGTGTGTTATGAACATTTCTGTATTGCCTTGCATTTGTTGTAGAATTGAGACACAGTACAAATGCAATGAAATGGTAACATCTGGATTTAAATTATAGGTAGTTTTTTGTTTTCCTTTGCGACAACAAATTAATTAGGTGTCCTAGCAACCAGAATGTTAGCAGACGTTGGTTCTTAAACTTATGGAACCTCTGATGGCAGCACTTCAACGATCCACTCAATGACATACCATGTGTGGTCTGTCATATGACATCTCATATGGTTGGTCAACCAGTGTAGGGGGGGTGAGCCATGTCTTCATGTGTAGCAGTAACCCTGGTCCTGGAGAGCTATACTATCTGCTGGTTTTTCATTCCAATTCGCTTCTTAATTATTTAACCGAAAGTATTTTGATTAGAAGTTCTCACATTGTGTTTACAAGTGTATATCAGGTGCTAATGAGAGCTCAAAAAGCCGCCGACACTATTTGCAGACCTCTGATTTATGCTATTTATAGATAAAGGCATCTTAATTTGATATTAAGATTATACAAACATCAGAACATTACAAACATTGGACATTGTTATTTTTAAAAATTTATTTGAGTGAGTAATCTCGACTTATTTTCGGTACTTTCAAGGAAACACATTATTGCAAAGATTCTGAAACCATTTTATAACTTCAAAATATAATATGATAACAAAATAATTCCACTTCATTCTTCTGGTAACCAGAGTTTGTGAAGGTGCCAAGCATTTGTTTGGTAGTGTCAGACAAAACACAAAACAAAACTTCAATTGTGGCCCCTCTGACCAGAAAAACGTTTTTTTCTACGTTTCCTGTATCTTTACTGTCAACAGGGGTGGTAGCAACACCCTGTTATGGGGATGCTCCTTATAAGCAGGGATTGGGAAACGTTCAGATGGTTGCATTCAGGTGGTTTTGGGATTGGATTCTGAGGGGGATACGGTTGTACTGGTTAAGGAATTGTACTCGGGGGACTTTGGGATTGGATTCTGAGGAAGATACTGTTCTCATACTCTTTGGCGAGGCACTCTGCCTAAATTGCTTGAGGAAAGATCAATCTATATAATTGGTCAGAGAATATGCGTTGGTTAACATGGATAACATTTATGGAATATGTCCTGTATGGGAGATGATTACATCGCACTGACAGTTTCAAGACCAAATATTTTGAATTCCATGGTACTCCTTAACGTCACATGACAGTGTCTGTTCAGAAAGGAAAGAAAAAAACACCTAAAAGACGTTTCAAACTGGATTTATGAAGAACCTTCCACCTTTAATGTAGCTTCATATAGTGTGTGTCTACCTGTTGCTATAACGCACGAGAGCGGAGGGGGCGAGTCTTCCAGTGCCATTCAGTAGAGTTTCCATAGCCTGTCAGGAGCTTTTTGTCAAGCCCGATAGTGAGTGTGGAAGGGGTCCCAAGACCGCTCTTTGGTTGAACCCCAGCGACAACGGAGCGACGAAGCAAGAAAGGACAGGTAAAATGTCAGCATCATTAACGGTCTTGTACGAATCACATTTTCCGTATTGTCTTATTTTCAAAAGACGTTTATTTGTTATGTAGGTGACATGGAAAGTTTATCGGATTATTTAAAATTGACTGATGGGCTCGAGCCGATTATTGTTCTGTGGTTATTTATTTTTACAACATCGTAATTTCGGCGATTAATTTATGTCCTGAAATTATAATGTATAAAATGCAACTGCACTGATGGGGTTTTTAGTGCAATCGACTACTGTATACTTTTGTGTATGTATGTATACCTACTATATTGTTTGGTATAGTTTTATTATGAAACTGCTCGGCTTTAATTTACTTGTTAGTTATAGTTTTTTTTTTTTTATTGTCCTGAAAAAAATCGGTAACCCACTGGACATTTTGGCAGGGCGACTTGAGAGGTGGTACGGTAGAAGCGCCGTCAAATGCCAATCCAGATAGTTTGAGGTGATTCAATACTACATGAATAAGCCATAGACAGAAGTACAAAATATATTATTATATATTTTAATTACAACCCCCACTTACTCCTGTGGATTTAATTGTAAATGTGGGCAGTCTGTCACGTCTCCTGACAGTAAAAATGCTAATAATATAGTCATATGTGTGAATAGGTTACCGATTGAGGTATTAGCATAGGACAGTTTTCTGTGCGAGCAGTAGGCCTATATGCCCTCTGTCATAGACAAATCTTTTTGGGTCATGTAGGACTGGTACAGGCAGGCTGCACCTACTATTTAAACACATTCCACATCATTCTGCAGAGTGTGTTCCACATTATGAAATATCAAATGCCTTGTGCGTTATATAACAAACCATTGACCTCTTCTAAATAATTGTTCTCATTGAAAATTCACAAAACAGTAGAATCAATTAAATAAATAATATTTAACAATCATCACTTTTTTGAGTTGCATTTTGACCCTCCAGAACATCCTTGTCAGCACAAAATTTGCACAACACTTTGCAGATGTGGTCTTGAGGCGTGTAGTTTTCGTTTCATGGTTGTTCGAGGTTTCTTTCAGTCAGGGATTTCTGTAAGAGGGACTTAATACCACGAGGGCACAGTGAAAGTTAAAGTTTGGAAGGGTAAATTGATAATATCATTATATCGGACATAGCTGATGTATTTCTAAACATCTCCCGGTTTATTGCTGATATCAATGGGGCAGTCGTCAAATTAATTTAATCGTTTTATCAAATAATCCAATAAGCGTCTCCTTGATTCTGATTCAATTCAATTGAATAAAACAATGTAATGATGCATAATTTAAAACATTCAAGTTCAAATCTCATGTGTTGTACCCAATGTGTAATTTTCAGTCCTTGGGAAAATGAAAACTCACACAAAAAGATAGTCAAAAATGTTTTTACACAAAAAAATAATTTTTTATTTGGCACATTCACTGAATCATTAAACCCCAACTACATTGTCAGCCCTCCTTTGAATGCTGCGTTTTGTATTGTGAATGGTTCCACTCAGGGCAATCACAACAATACTCATTTGTGCTCATTTGTTTGTTTCACTGGGTGTGTGGGTTTCAATGGGAATTTTGTATTTGGTCAGGGTGATATAGATAGAGATTTCCGATACGACTATACTTGTTGCCCAGGTGCGGGGTGTAAAAACCTTAGTCTTTAGATTGCAATCATCACAGACTATCAATGGCTATAAGATCTTGGGTATGGGAGGTTGAAAGGTTAGGTGGGGTTGAAATGTAATATCATATATTTTTCAGTCACGTTGTGTTCCTAATGCTTAGCTTCTCAACATGGACTTTTCTCTACCTGAACTCAAAGTTTCCTTCTCATTATTGTGCATTTTAAAATTTGTTATTCTGTGGGTTTTGTTTCACAGCAGACCTGGGAAGCTCCAGTTGGCCTTCACTTATTCTCACGGTTACAGTTTTTTCACTGTCTCATTTTCCACACAAAACCCTCACATCATAATGTCCAGCAGTACCCTGGAGCATGTCAGCACACTGTCCCTGAGCGTGCAGCAGCTGGTCCACCTGCCTGGCCTCGTTGGCTGCCCCCTCTCCATCCCTTCCCCAAAGGGCACCGTGCGGGCATTGGACGTGCCCAGGCTGTTCCGCGAGCCCTACATCCTATCGGGCTACCGTCCAATGGGGCAGGACTGGAGCTGTTACTTACTCAGCCTCTTCCAGAGGCACAACGAGTCGCTCAATGTGTGGACCCACCTCCTGACGGTGCCTGTGGTGCTGCTGCGGTGCTGGGCCTTCACCGGGGCGTGGGGCCTGGGGCTGGAACCGGTTTCCCTCCCACTCCTCCTCTACATCCTGTCGGCCCTCGCCTACCTAAGCTGCAGCGCCGCTGCCCACCTGCTGCAGTCGCGCTCCGAGTCGGCACACTACGCGCTCTTTTCCCTGGACTACGTGGGCGTGAGCACCTACCAGTATGGCTGCGCCCTGGCGCACTACTTCTACTGCTCAGAGCCAGCCTGGCGGGATGGCGGCGTGGGGCCACTGTTCCTCCCCGGTGCTGCCCTCCTCGGGTGGCTGTCATGCGCCAGCTGCTGCTTTGCTAAGTTCCGCTACCGTCGGCCTTACCCAACACAGAGGAAGGTCTGCCAGCTGGTCCCCACCGGCCTGGCGTACCTGCTGGACATCAGCCCCGTGGCGCACCGGCTGGCCACTGGCTCCTGGGGCGACCCCGTCCTGACCTTCCACGCCCTACAAGTGACCTTTTTCCTCCTGGCTGCTGCTTTCTTCTCCTGCCCCCTGCCAGAGCGCCTCTACCCCGGCCAGTGCGACATTGTGGGCCACAGTCACCAGATCTTCCACCTCTTCCTGTCCTTCTGCACGCTGTGCCAGATGGAAGCAGTATTGGCAGATTTCTTGGCCCGCAGGCATGCCCTGGTGGAGGTGCATGGAGAGACGCGCCTCCTGCTGGCCTCCGCCTCCTTCCCTGTCCTGGTGCTGTGCTGTGCGCTGACATCGGGCACTATGTACAAGGCTATGCAGAGACGAAAGGTTAAGACAGACTGAGCCTGTGTATACAGTGCAGACAAGCCTTTTGCGCAGTCCTGGTCCCTGAGGGCCACAGCCCAGCAGGTTCCTTTTCAATCAGCATCTTATTTTCACCTAGAACACCAGGTGAAGGGATTTTTAAAATTTGCTTTAATAATTTAAATTATAAACAAAAAACTAAGATATAGGGTGAAAGGAAAATCCACTGACGGTCCAGCCCTCCAGGGGCAGGGCCAACCCTCTTTTAATGTATTGAAAAGCCTTGAAATGTGTTTAAATAGGTTGACATACAGGGTGTGCACCCTATATTTCAATTTGGCTGCCTGTACAGCAGGTACCTCTGGACACAGTCTAGATAATCACTGGTTTTATTTAATATAACTTTGAGGAAACACCCAGAGTCCATAGCTTTGGTTACTGATTGTGCTGCTCTAGCACTGGTAACACTGCCATCTGGGCTTATCACTCTGTTGTTGACATAAATGGCTGAACTGCTGGAAAAATTCACGACACATGACACACGAAACGGCAATATAACATATGGTTTACAGTCCCAGATGGGCCTCCTTTCTGGCAGTGAAGCAGTCACTGCCTGGAGTTTCTTTCCCCAGAGGAAAAATATGAAATACATTAGACCTTATTGTGGGAGAGCCCCGAGAAATGTCCGTTCTGTTGCGTGGGGATTACTGACCGGCACGCACTTCTGAGGAATTCAGCACTACTGTTGGCTGATGAGGCTGTCCCAAATGGATTAGGCAGAGAACAGAGACCTACACAGGAGAATGCTAGAAAAGTTCTTGCATGATTTTACAGAAAAAACCCTTTCAGAAGGGGTTTATCGACCACAGGAAAACTGCTTGTTCTGCCATTTGTACAGTGGAAAAGTTTTATTTTATTATTCTATCTTGTTTGAGTCTTATTTTTTTCATAAGGAGCAGCGGCGTGCAGGCACCAAGAACTTCCAGGAGGACAGAAAAATCATGGTCATACCTAAATAAGATAAATATCTAAATAGATTGTTTAAAATTTTTTTTTTTTTAATCGGTTCTTTGTTTATATTAGATAAATAATTTAAATAATGTTTTATTGATTTATATTAATATGCCGTAGTATACTAATTATTTGTAATCTGATTTTATCAATGGGAAAGATAATTGTTTAATTATATGTATTTTTTAAGTATGCCCCAGTTACATATTTATATTAATAAATTATTAACAATAAATATGTGGTCAACATTGGTTTATAACTGTTGCTGGAGTTCTTGGATAATGTGAATTGCCAGAATTTGTAAGACGTAGTGGAATTTTAAGGCCATACTTAAAAATTTTCGCTGGTAACTTTCCCTGTTGACAAACAGAGCCTGTGTGGCTACATACCACCGCCGAACTCCATGTCAGCAAAGGCCCAGCCAGACACACTAAGGAATTTGACTATTCTGATTAATTTCTTCATGTACGGTCAGCACAACGGAACATTATTCTCTCCATTATCCTCAGCCTAGATTCAAGATCTGTTTTGTTTTAGAACAAAAGTGTGTTTGTGAACCACTGCAAGTAATGCTTTCCTTGTGAGTGAACGGACCCCATGGGTTTAGCCAGTTCAATACAGGAACAAGATTTTATGAGGCCTTGTAAATGCAAATACCTCAGGTATTTCTATGTAGGTTATAATGACAAAACCCAACTTACACAGGGGCCAAACCACAACTATAAGAATGTTTGGCCCAGGGAAATTTTTATTGGCCACACCTCCCAACCCCAGACCCAGGGAATCAAAGGGGAGCGGGATTCAAGAACCATTTTAAAGATGGTAGGAAGGGGCAAATGTTGACTGTAGGACAGAATCATTTTAATTTGTGAAAACAACTGACTAAATTCAGCAGATAAACTTGAATATAAGCATTACACATGGGATTGTAAGGTCAGCCTTGTTTGTGAACAATCCCGGCTTTCTGGTTATTGCAATTAGATTAGGGTCTTAACAGTGTATAGAGAGGTCCCCAACAAGACTTCACTGTTAAATTTCTCATTTAGATTACACTGCCAATAGTTTATGTATTACCCAATAGGTCTTCATTGATTTTCAAAATGGTTTATAACGTTAATAAATCTTACTTTGCTAATTGATAATTGACACAATTGTATAAACATATCTGACAGTTCCTGTGCCTGTTTACTAGTTATTGTCACGAAATTTATCTAAGATTTATCTACGAAAATTAAATAATTGCCATAATTGGGGCTACATTGTTGGCCTAGTGTTAAGCATATTTTACTACGTGTAAGTGTTTTGCAGAGTGTTAAATTATCAAATTAATTATATCGATTGGGTTCATTTTCCTCTCATGGTAGTATTGTACTTCGAATCTAGTTTATTCGAGGGTACTAAGATGCGACATTAGTATTCTACATTAGTTGTTTCTAAGTTAGATCTGTGTGGTTTTTGTTATATTGTTTTTTTAAAATAAATTGGTCCAACGTGAAAGTTAACGCAGTTTAACACCGGGGAAACAAAGGTGGTGGCAACAACACATGCTACCTAGTGTAATTCCTAATTATCACACACCTCACTCTCTGCATTCCAGACGGGTGCGAGGTAAAGTGGATCCGCTGTCATAAACTATAAACTGGCAAAAAATACCGGGCCATTCGCGTGTAACTAGGCGCGGATCTTCCGTGGTTGCGCAGGGGGGCACCCGCCCCCCCTTGTGATCTGATTGGCCACCCCTTGTGCCCCCCTTCCCAATTTTCATTGGCTCTTAGTAATGTCAATCATTGTTCGCTTCGAATAGTCACTTTTGGGTGTCTCCCCCAATTTAACCCTGTACCCCTACACAATAATCTGGATCCGCCCCTGCGTGTAACCGAAAGTAACGCGTTTATCTCCGGGTTGGACCTCTCGTCCAGGTTGCAGTCATCTGCAGTCTACTCCAAACCAGTTAGTAAAGCATGCGGTGTCTCTTAAATACCTGGCAATTAAGAGTGGTTCTTAGGTTAAAAAAACTTTGATAAGGCATCGTATATTCGGAATTTCCTTAATTATCCGCATTTTCTTGAAATTAACACTAGTCATTCACCTCTGCGATCTCATACAAAAAGCCTCTTTTCAAATACTGTTATAATGCACTTGGTTACAGGTCGACATGATTTTACAAGATTAATTCACCGGTGGCCATTCAATTTAAAGTTTTAGACCGTTCAAAGATTTTCCGTATTGTCCAATTGCAACATTTTTGTCCATTTTGTTTTAAATGAAAAAAAAACCCACTACATTTAATAATCTGGTTTTTAGAAATGGAGCAAATTATTTTTACCAATACAATTTAATATTTAACCTAGGTGGTTCCAATCCTAGAAGAATGGTGTAGTGAAAATATAAAGGTAATGTTGAGCCAGTTAAAGTGCAAGGTCAAGGTCATTCACAGCTTTACTGAAAGGTGAGACTAAGATATTTAAAGAAGCATAAGGGCTCGGACTTACCATAAATGGTTTCAATGTATTTTATCAAGCAAAGCTAAAGAGTCATGCCTTCTTAGTTCTCTTAAAATAGGGCCTTCTATCACTCTTGAGTATTTACAATGTTCTCAAACCGTCACCAAAAACAAACATGCCTCAATTTAAACCTAAGACAGATTGGGGAGGGGAAAAGGAGGAAGTCATTTTTTATTTGTAGCTAATGTTCAGAGCAGATAGGGAATCACCGCCAGAAAGAGCAAGCACAGGCGAGGGAGAGAGAGAGAGAGAGAGAGAGAGAGAGAGAGAGAGAGATATGGAGGCTGTGTAAAGAGGCTGGTGAACATCTCGGGACCCTTGACATTAAAACTCACTCACAGTAAGTACAGGCTTTTCTCCCTTCTTGGTGGGGGAGTCCATGTAACAGGTGTCCTCTGCTGTCCCAGCTTGCACCTTTCTCATTCCTTCTTTCTCATTCCTCTAACCCTAACCCTATCCCTAACCCTCTGTCCACTGTTTCTCCGATCTTCATCCTCACCGATCTTCATCACTTCTTTATCACGTATTTCCTGGGCAGACTCAGGGCAGCTTACATGTCTTTAAATTCTGCCCTGTCCCCATTTACTCACCAGCTCAGGAGTGGACTGGAAATGTACCAGTGTGCGCAAAAAAACATTCATGCTAAAATACAGTTACTTATATGAGGAATGCTTTTACACTTGACTTGTGTTTAGTATTTTATGTTAACATTTATTTTAGTCTTTCCCAATGATGATATATGTGCGTACCTTTGGGGAAAGTTGAATGTTTGCAGCCAAATGTCTGTTAATGTGTAACTCCTGTTACAATAGAATTCTCAAGGTGGTGAATTTAGCCAACAGTCTTCTTGTTGTTTAATGAAAGAACGAGAGGTTAGATTTTTTGGGTGGCAGAATATTTGGTTTAAAGCAGTTGATGGATGTTCTGAGCAAGAGACATGCAGCCTCAGAATGTCAGGTTTCTTTATGTGCAGTCTTAGACTCTTTCTCAGACTTTCAAACAGGAACTAAATTGAACCTCAACTGTTTTGTAGTCTTCCGCAAAACAGTTTGTATTTTAAGTGAGCCACAAGAAGGGTGAGATAATTGAAGCTTTAGATTACTGAAAATCTAATTGGCCATGGCCATTGAGATATATATTAATTCAGCAAGTGATAAATTGTCAACAAAAAACTTGATATAATGTATCATGATAATAATGCATTTCGTTTTTTTGAAAATAAAAAGAGTACACTAAAAATAGTAGATTAATTACTAGATTACTAGGAATTCCAGCAGTATTGGTCAGCTGATCTTTACACTGTCTCCAGTTCAAAACAAAGTCAATGACCAACCGAGCCATAAATTTGCATTTCTATAATTTATTAACTAGTCCTTAAAAGTCCTAAAAGGATAACATTGCATTTATCAATCAACATTAGCATTAATCAATCTTAGCTAACTACACATTTTGCTATTCTTTTCCTCTGTACATTTTAACATTTATCTTAGCTGAATATATTTACTGAAGCAACATTAAGCTTAAGTACCTTTCTCTGGGGTACAACAGCAGTACCCCTCCTAACGTATTGACCTATCACTTACCTTGACTGCCTTTTCATGAATTTGCTGAGGCTGGTTAAAGCGTAATTTCACTGCAGGATGAAAAAATAAACCTGGGAGGAAACGTATGTTTCCAGAGAGTAAATGATTAATTTACACTTTTATCCATTTGCTGCTGCAATACTGCAGGTACTCAGAAAGCCCACAGGCAGATGCTGGTGGGTGACAAGCCGGGAGAAGCCGGGCCGTTTTACCCTTCCCAGTCTGGGAGGTGCTCTGCCGAATGTGCATCCGCGGTCTCACCTGGTCACCATCGGCTAATGACATAATATGGATCCGGACTGCCAAAATTGGGTTCAGAGCGCTCAGTCAGTCCCACGTGCACCCATATGCGTTTCTTTTATTTAAAAAAATTCCCACCTACCTCAGTCAGTTTGACTTATAAAATAAAATAGCAGCAATTTTTCGCTTGGTGCTATACTGGTATTTTCTCCTTACTATACATGTAAGTATATCACTACTAACCACCACTGTCAGATAATCATTTGTAAATAATTATTAAGCACCAGGTCAGTGTCACAGCTAAAAACTGCTACAGTGTCACACAAAACTGCTACAGTAATGAACTGAGACCTTGTCACATTTCCTGTTTTCAATCATTCAGAAGAGATTAAAAAAACCACAGACTGCATTGTTTCAGAGGAAAGGATGGCGACCAAGCTCAGTTAACCACCTGCTTAACAATGATAAAGAGTTAATTACAGTTTGATACCAGCAAATAATAATTACGAGTTTCAGTTAAGTAATGAATCTGCCCCCCTTCAAAATGAATTACAACAACATTACACAGATTTAGAAACTGCATTGTGCCTAACGTTTGCAAATCCTAATTTTTATTCTTGGTCGGTTAGTGTTGTGTGCAAGAAGTGCACCCACTGCGGAGTTTGATTTGAGGAGTGTAATCACCCGCAAGTGCTTATTTCTGCCTTTGTGGTTCAGATGAGAAAAGTTACGCTGCTATATCAGGATGTCATCCTGCAGAAGTAGGCCAGGCCACTCAGCGGTGCCTCTGCAATTAGTGATTCTATCTCCCCAGTGCTTGCCAGACGTGTGACGAGATTGTGCGGAAGAGAAGGTCAGTTTTAGAAGGGTACACCTGCTCAAGCTAAAAAGTCCTCTTGTGTTGCATTGAGATGTTGCATGGCCACACTGTGCCCTGTAGTGCTTGGCTGCTCTGCTCTGTTTCATGTCTGACTTATAGTCTGCATCTTACTTTCTACCATACCCTTTTATATAATTTCCTCTGTGTTTCCATCTGCTACAATCTATGTGTTTCTGTGTGTTCCCCTGTGTGTGGTTATATTTGTATGGCTGTTTGTCTCTGTGCTAGTGTCTAACTCTGTGGTGTTTTCCCATCAGGGTGGGCGTGGCCACATGGCACCAATCAGAGCAGGCATGTTGGGCTGGGCAGCATTTGGGTCTTTCCAGGTCAGTCTCATTTATTTGCTCTTCCTCTTCATCCTGATCATCATACTCCTCACACTCTGCGCCAACTGCAACAGGTCAGTTCCCCATTTATCTTTCACCCTGCTCTCTTGCTTTTCACCAATCACCAATTGACTTAGTCTAGAGGCTTTACATTGTTGATTTGTTCTTCTAAGCAATTTTCAACTGCAGCCGTCTTAGCTCTGTGTTACAATTTGGTGTAATAAGATAAGTGTCTGGGCTGCATTTAATGCTAACTATGTTACTAAGTAGTCAAGCTACTATAGATGGTGCTGTCACAGCCAAGCTAATGTGTTTGTAGCTAATGTGATGATCTTAAATCAGTCCGATAGCTATAATATTTTTGTTTGGTTGTTTACTCGGGAAAGGCCAGACTCTGCGTTATTTTCTCTCCCTTTCACTCTCTAGACACTCAGTGATGCTTCAGAATGGCTTTCATGAACAGCCCACCTCAACTCTGATAAAAGTGGTAAATATATCCAGTTAGATGTGGTAATTACACACAACCCAATGTTGTATTTGTGGTAATTATACATAACCCAGAGTTAGATTTGTGGTAATTATTTACAAGCCAGTTTTATATATTTGGTAATAATACACAACGCAGTGTTATCTATTTGGAAATTGTACAAAACCCAGTGTTATCTATGTGGCAAATGTTCGCAAGCTAGTGTTAGATATGTGGTAACTGTTCACGAGCCAGTGTTATATATGTGATAATTGTATTTGTCTCTCTTCTAGTGATGCCCGATTTTGTTGAATTACAAATAATGTGTACACTATAGAGTATTTCTATTCAAAACGTTTCTGTTTTTCTGATATCTAACATATAAAAGTGAAATATTATAAAAATGGAATGTATTGATTGTCTCAGACACAATATCTATGTGGAAGAACCTTTGGAAATCCTTATAGTCTTCTTAGATACATCTCTTCAAAATTTGCACATTTGTTTGAAGCTATTTCTGACCATACTTTTAGCAAATTTTCTTAAGGTATCCCGGTTGGTAGGGAATCACTAATGGACAGAAATGTTTTGTTACTTTTTTACTGACACAGATTCTCTATAGGATTCGAGTGTTGAAATGGTTTTAACTGGGTGGTTTGGCTTGCACCAAATGTAATGCTTTGCATTCAGCCCAAAAAGTTTCAAAAGAATAAGAATTTTCATTACAGAAAACAGAAAACATTTTGGAAAAGGCCAGTTTTATGGGCAAACGAGACTGGTTATGCCATAGTGAAGCATTCTGTGTGCTCCCATCCTATAGGTTAAACTGGAAGAGGTCCATGAAACCATGGAGAATCCCAGCGTTAAAGAGATCACGTTGGATGCAAACGGTAGGAGCAGTGTTGCCCTAAATGTTGAGAGTGAGCCAGCTGAAACAATCTAGTGTAATACATTATATATAATCATGAAGTTGTGTTCCTGACGATCCCCTCTTTATAGGAAATCACACTCTTATCTAAGTTTCCAAAAGAAAAAACGAAATAGGTGTTGGATACTTTCCCAAAATAATCCAGCTGTCATTTTATTCCACCTACAGGATTCAAACTAGGTAAATCATTGACAATCTTTTAGCCATACTAGGTGTGCTTTCACAGGGGGTTACAAGGACAGTGTGTGGCATCTGAAAGACACGTTTGTGATATTAACAGTGTTTTGCCTTCGGCACTGCCTGGGGTTTTTATGTCAATAACGATATGTGTTATAGCGATTATTTCCACATACTTTACCACCAAGGCTGGCCTGTAAGTGTCTGTAGTGCGCTGTTGCACACTAAGACACTTTCATAACATTTGGCCAGCAACTGGGGGCACTAAAAAAAACATGCTATAATAAAGAAATAAAAATAGTAGGAATAGAAGGAATAAGTAAACTTTTGTTCAAATGAAGGTAATGGTATGATATGGAAGTGGATATTACAGTTTTAAAAATACAGTAGACTGCAGCTAACATGACAGCTGAATAGATTTGGGAATATTGTGTGCTTCCTTACATACAACTTTCCAGTTGTCTTATGTTATCATATTGGTTCTCTTGTGAAAGCTTAAATTTTCTTCACAGCAAAAGAGCATCCAAATATGCACATGTAAGAATTAAGACAACTGTCTCAGTTCACAGAAACACTAGCATCGACATGCAAAAAAGTTACAAACACACTTTGTTGTATATTTCTCTTTTGAAACTGGCAGCTGGATCCAGATATTTTTAAACAGACGTAGGCAGATTTGGGAACACTTTTACTTTTAACCCTGCAACACCACCGTCACATGCTACATGCTACTCCATCACATGCTATTGTGCTACATGCTACTCCGTCTACACCAGCTATTGTGCTACATGCTACTCTGTTACATGTTATTGTGCTACATGCTACTCCGTCTACACCGGCTATTGTGCTACATGCTACTCCATCACATGCTATTGTGCTACATGCTACTCCATCACATGCTATTGTGTCACATGCTACTCCACCTACACCGGCTATTATACCACATGCTACTCCGTCTATACCGGCTATTGTTCTACATGCGACTCCGTCACATGCTATTGTGCTGCATGCTACTCCGTTACATGCTGTTTTCACCTCTATTTTGGATGGCACCTCTGACCTCTGTCAACCCTTTCATGAGATATTGCATTAAAAAGTAAAAAAGTTAGGGCAAAGGTCACATTGAAATTTAAGCCAAAGTCACCAAACTCAACTGGCAACTGTGCACAACTGCCCCCCCATGTCTTTATAATGAATAGTAACCAAATTCATGAAGTTTGTCATCAAATATCCCCTATAATAAGAAAAACAGAAAGCGAGTAAAGAGCAACAATTAAGGTCAAGGGTCGTTTTTAAATTAGGCCACAGTCACAAAACGGACTGAATTTAACAAAATTGAGATATTGCATTTACAACATATCAGGAGGTATATATGTTGCTCAACTCTATGTCCCCCCAACTTCAAGCAATCAATCAATCAATCAATTTTATTTTTATACAGCGCTTTTCACATGTTGCCATGTCACAAAGACGCTTTTACATAGAAAAAGATACAGTATGTCCCAGGCCTGACCCCCCAAAAGCATGCCAGCGGCAACAGTGGCAAGGAAAAACTCCCTAGGCTTGCAGGAAGAAACCTTGAGAGGAACCAGGCCCAGAAGGGGAGCCCATCCTCCGCTGGCCGGCACTGGGAGTTAAGTTAAGCAGTGGGTTATAGTGGGAGTGGGAGTTAAGCAGTGGGTTATAAAAACTAAGGCTAAAATGAAATGAACTAATCAGACTAAAGAGGAAGGAAAAAGTTTTCTAACACTAATTATTTACTTTAAAAATGGTCTCTTTAAAACTAAACTGAAATTGAAATAAAAGCCTTTTTATGTGATCCACGTTACACCCTTACCCTGGGGTTCTGGATGGAGCAAAGGAGGCTAGCGGGAGTCTTGTTGCAATTTATTATCTACTCTAGCTTTATGAAAATTTGCAGAGTGAAATGACATATAGAACTGTAACAAGTCGGAGGAGGCTATTTGACATTTGTCACATTTAGTTTAATAGTTGCTCATTTGGTTTCACATTAGTTTATTACATTTCATTAGAATTTCTTTAAGGTTTGAAAAGTAGGTTAATAGTTGGTTATTTTCCATTTTCTTGCAGGGAAATCATGTGACCAGGAGAGGCTGGACTCTACCACTGGAGGAGAAATTGCCTTAGGGGTCCAATGTGACGGCATTCCCAAAATCCAGGAGAGCTCTGAAGTGACCCCATGGAGAGCAGTAAAACCAGCTTGGCAGGCCTCTCCTCTCCCACTGACCCGAGGGCAGTCAGATGGTCTCGGCGGCATATCAAATCACGTCACCCCACACAGTCCTGACCAAGCACAGCACATCTATGAGGGGATTGTGGAGGCAAGGGGCACCTATTTGAAGGAGGATTTGGAGGACCCTGAATACCAGACTGTGGAAAAGCCCCCTGCAGAGGACAGTTTGCCGGGTGGAAGGTTGAATGCTGTGTACGCTAAAGTGAGCCGCAAAACGAAAACCTCGGTCAAGCCCATCGAGGGCTCTCCCTCAACGCTAGATCCCCCTCCACTGGAGGAAGAAAAGCAGGAGGATTCTGCCCCACCAGTACCCGAAAAGAGCTGTTATTTGGAAGACTAACCTTACAGCAGGCCACGGATAAATGAAAATGAAAAGACATTTTCACAAGCTCTGAATTGTTTAATATTTTTAGTACTATATGAATGTAAGTACAAATTAAACCTTATGCTATCACACATTCTGAAAAACTGCAACGAGTAGAATGTAGAGCTAAGACTAGAACAGCTGAGAATTGGTCAGAAATTATTTGGCAGGTTCATTAGCGGGTCATTTACCTTATACTTGACACTGATTGGCACTATTGTTGAGGTATTCCCGAGACTGATGCTACACTAAAATAAGATAATAAGACTGACAATTGACGATTGACGAGACAATGAGGTTGATGAATGAACGACCAGATTAAATCAATTTACAATAGCACTTGTTTTTAACTTTGTCTAAAGCATTTCAGTGTTCCTTTGTTGATGCTAACAAAACTGTATTAGCTCAGTGGTTACTAAGAAATTAATTTGACACAATCACCAAAGAAAATAACAAATGCAGGAAAGGTTAAAGGAAATATGGGCCCTGGCCACCTTTAGAAAGTAATGTAAATAATGCAAACAGACTGCTTCTGTTGAATGCTAATTAAGATATATTTACTACTTGTGCCAT
>JAOYSI010013256.1:7969-39335 GCA_025775065.1 Hiodon alosoides | reverse complement strand
CCTCCCCTTTAGTACCTCAAAATCAACCCCAACATCACCCCTACAAAACCTGTGTGCCGTAGGATCTCCCCCCACCCCCCCCCCCCCACCCCCCCCCCCACCCCCCCCCCCCCTTCATCGCCCCAGACATTCCCATGTTGTGTGCATTCTGTGCAAAGCCAACCACTCACTGAGCATCAGTCCCCAGTGTGAGCCATGGCACAGGTAGGGAGAATCACTGCCAGCAATGCTGGTGCTCCTGTAGCCAAGAATGGAGCAAAAAAACCTTTCGCCCGGTCAGGCATTTCAGTGCTGCCCCATTCTCTCCCCAGAACGCGCTCCTGCCTCGCCATTCCAACTCTCCAGAAGCGAGGTGTAGTGCGGAGAAGGTACGTGTGTGACATGCTTGTCCCAGTGCGTGTGATTGGGGAAGATCAGCCTTGCAGCTGGGGTGAGATAAAAGTGGATTACTCTGGAGTATGTGAGTAGTAAGTAGGTTCACCTGTGGTGTGCAGTCTTGCCTTCATTGTCTTGATGACCTTTGCCTTTGTCAGCATCGCAGCCTCGCAGTAACATCCATTAAAGCGTTTATGTTTTCAAACAGCGTAGGAACTGATGGATAATTACTCTAGGTAGTTACTCTCCTGTGCATTTTTGCCATGTTGGGACTGGACTGTGGAGGAAAAAGAAGGAAAAAAAAATTAGCCTCCATTCTATCGGCTATAACCACACAGACACACACATACACAGCGTTCAAATTTTAAAGGGTCACACATTCAGAGACACTTATAAAACACTTTTAAATTCTGGTTTGAAACAGAATAATACAACAGAATACGAAAACAGAATATTACATCACAAGAACAAGAAACAGTGATGCATTCAAATATAAAACAGTAAGTTATATTAAATGTATATTGATTAAAATAATTATGTAAGTTAATACAGGACTAATGACTAGAACAACAAATTTCACTTCGGTTACATTGTGTAGCTTGGAGAAAAATCTGAGCGATCTATAGTGTAATCATGTTTAGAATTAACGCCTCATTTCAGTCATAGACTTCCACAAGGACTATGAACAACTCGGTGCTCTCCAGTAATATTTTGCAGCTGTTTCTGGATAACTGTACTGCACAGAGATTGTGAAGACAGAAAAGCAATAATTAGATTCCGTGCCGAAAAAGAGGCAAACTCCCTCCAACATAAAATAAACACCCTACAGTTTACCTGATCCAATGCTACAGACACATGGAAACAAACTGCTTTCGCTTTTCACATTATTTTAAGATTGAAGTTACCTGTGGACGTGAATTCTTGTTTTTTGTTGCAATTGCAATACTACAGTCTACTTCCACCGTGTGGCACGCAGCCATGAAACTCACACTCACACTCACCCTCACCCTCACCCTCACCCTCACCCTCACCCTCACCCTCACCCTCACCCTCACCCTCACCCTTGGGAGAAAAGCCCAGGCTGATGTATAAGTACAGGCAGCCTACGGGGCCACGCCCACATCCGAGGACTGCATTCGCACACCTGAGTGGAGTTTGGCCAATTAGACCACACCCAGGTGTATGCAATTAAAAAGGAGAAGTTCTTTGACTGAAAGTCTGTATATGTGGTGACTTGGTTCATTGTTTGTTTCAGTATTCTAAGAGTAAAAAAAAAAATAGTGTTTGGTTTAGTTTTGTGCTGAAAGGGCAATTTTCTTTTTATTTTCCCCTTTTGTTGTGATGGTTTATTGTTTGTTATAAATATGCCAAATAAATGCCGTTTACAAAGCTTCCACTTCGCTGTGTCTGACTGCTAATGAACCCTCCACGCCCTGGCGTGCCACACATCTGTTCAGCTCCTTTAAAATATACTGAGATATAAAATATGTTTGACTGTTTTATGGACTATGTAATTAATATTACGAGACACTGCTGAAGGGCTGGTCGGCACAGCTGACAAAATAATTAAGCGTTTCCCTTCTTTAATAATACACATTTAAAGTTGTATAGATCCTTTCTTAACATGCACTACCCCAACTACTGCACACTTTTGTGTATTTTGTATATAAAAAGTCATAATTCAAGTACATCTACAAGCCAAAATATCTATCGCTTCATGCAACTTTCAAAAAATGTGTGTGTGTGCGCATGTGTGTAGAGTTTATAATTAATATAATCAGACCAGTGAGGTCAATATGTGTTTATAGAATTTTACTTGTCTTGCGGTGTTCTGAAAAATACAGCCTTGTGCACAACCGTATTCATCTATTTTAAACCAAATAAACAGGATATACGTAACTGGCACTGTACACTCATTAAAATTATTGTACAATTACAAAGGCCTTTGTTTAGTAATTTGTGTTTTGATCTATCATATCAAAGTATATAATGACTATTTCCACAGGAAGGACAAACCAGGCGGCGGTTTGCCACGGTTCTATGCAAAAGCAGCTTTCATGTGAAAAATAATTCTGCCCGTCCCTCTCTGTCCCTCTGTTGTGGCAGAAGAAAATGAACTTCTCCACATCTGCCATTTGTTAGCCCTGTTTGGTGTAAACCAATCTCCTTTTAATCCCGAAATGCACATGACTTCCGATGCCCATGCAGCTCCGCGGTTGAGGCAAAACAGATGGACCCTATGGAATCTCAGAGCCAGGGTGTGAGACGCGAGCACACAAGAGGAGGTGCAGCACCAGATAACTTGCCCAAAACTGTTTTTTAAAAGTATCATTCCTACAGTGGACCTGAATGACAAAGCTTATGTAATCAAATCACAGCTATTTGTGTCTACGATTGTCCTACGGACGACTACGCAAGACTAATTTTGGATATTGGAGGAGGGTAGGGGTTCTTCTGCAGCCAGTAAATTCCAATTGATTCCAATGGAAGTTATTGTTTCTGGAAGAATGTGGTTTATGTTATGTTGGAGGTGAAGCAGCTGACTAATTCTGGAGCAGCATAGCACGTGTTAAGGTTCTCAGGTACCTATTCACATTTTGCACCTAACCCAGGAGTCGTTGACCAGTGCCATATGTTCCTACTTCTTCTAATTGTGGACTGCAGCAGGATTAGGGTGAAGCCAGCATCATCCCAACCACAACCAGTGTTCAGGTTCACACATAAGCAGCTGTACGTCACTGTACGTCAGCTGTAAGCATTTCTAAAAAAAATCTAAACCAAATTCAAACCACGGGAGAAATTACTGCTCAGGATCTCATTGTTGGTTTTAATGGTCAGAAAATCATGGACAACTTTCAGAATAATTACGCATGATGCTAAGGACTTCTTGATTAATCACTTCAAAATCATCTCCCAACCAAGGCTTGGAGGTATGATTGGAATCATTTATTTTTACTTCCCAATGAATTCAGAATTTGAACCTTGAATCCTGGCCCTTACCCATGTTGCTTCATAAAACCTGGAATGTGCTTCAAAGAATGTACAATATCTCCCTTTCATGAATAAAACATCTGTCATTTATTGGTCTGTACAATGTGTGTGGACTCAGTAGAGCACAACAGCTCTGAAGGGAGTGAATGCCAAAACAGGCATGTCCTTAATAAAAACCCTGCCCAGTTGTGTCTATACCCATAGACCCTTTTCAGTCAGCATAAACACAGAAAACGCGATGGATGAATTCATCCACAGGGACTCACAATAGCACGCCTTAAAAATACAACTAAAGTGCTCAACGGTGGACAAATACAGTGAAAATGCAGTGAATGAAAAGGTTCACTAGGATTTTAGCAAACTCCCCAAGTGGCTCGTCAGTTAAGGCGTTAATCCTAGCACAGACAGAGCCCTATAAACTGGACTTTATGGGTTCAAATCCAGCTAATGTCATCTGCCAATTGTGACTGGGAGCATACACGGTTAGTTAAACCAGCTGGCTCTCCATATACCTGCAGGCTTGCTGAAACATCGAGAGGGACCTCCACTAAAATCTCCTCCAATCATGCAGTCTGTGGGGCTTGCAAAGAGTGAAAGCAACAGGTGGCTTGAAGGCAACTAGAATTGGATGAGGCTAGTCATACTTCCTGACCTGATGTGGCACTCTTGACCATCTAGGACCTCCAAATCTAAAATGATCTTTAGAAAGGACCTATAGAGGCATTCTCACTGCATTATCCTGAGATGAATTAAGTGGCGTGGTAATACACCTTTTACAGTGGTATAAAGGCAGGATTAATCAATAACTCCAATAAGGTGCTTGACATGCATTACATGGGGCAGAACATGGGGCAGAACAACCCAGTATATGAACCCTAACGGCTGCCTATCAGTTTTTTCACTGAAGAACTACAGGAAAAATAGCCTGTTTCTCTCGCACAAGAAGTTCTATTGTGTCTGTCTTTTGGAGCATTAGGTCTTTCAACAAACCGTTACAGTCACCCCTACACATCCTGACCACCTCTCACTGAATCTACAGTTTCCTCGCCTCGTTTTTCCCGCCTCCATCGCCTGTGTTTGTGTGACCTTCCATAAGTACTGAGCAATCCATACTAGGCGAGAAAGATGTTGGAATTGTAAAATAACATAATTAGGGTTTTTTTTTCCATAATAAGGGTTGTAAAATAACAGCTAGGTTACACTGATCTCGATAGGCTAGATGCCTTTCTTGTTACCTGCTAGTATTCAGAGTAATAATATCGCGAGTGGGCGATAGAATGTAATTATAGTGCCTACTGGTGGCTGAAGTGAAGAATAAAATATATCAAACCCTGTGACATATGCGTATTGAGTTTATTTTATTGCGTTCGGTTTACGTGTCCTAATATAACTTATAGAGCTGAATTATGCAAAATATCCCGATAACAAATGAACAGAATAGAACTATTCCGTAACTCGGCCAAACGATCAGGCTCCCGCCTAGATAAAGCGATCCCGGAATTGTGTGGCTTCCATTTGTGCAATTCTTTATTGTAAAAATTGCATATTTCACAGAAAAAAAAAAGAAAGAAAAACCTTGTTTTAACCCTATGGCACAAGTTGTAAAGGTGAGCACGTTCGTGTATTTACAGTTGACAACTAAACTAAATAGTTTAGCGTTTAACGTATTCGCCTTTAAAAAAAAATACGTAAGCAGCCCATTCCCGTGTTCCGCCGAAAGAATTTCCTAACATAAACATACATATGGTTAGAGGTAGGATTAAATTGAACTTTTTGGCAAAATTTATTTTACACAATTACTTTTTTTTTAAACAGCTTCAGCTAATTCAGTGACATATTCTCATTCATTCACTCGCTGCTGTATATTGATCTATTTTTGACATTATAAAAATAAACAGTTCCTAGTGGCACCTTTACCTGTATCAATTTACACCGACGGAAACCCTAAAGATGCCCACAGGAACTTTCTTTTTTGAGTGTAGTTTTAAAAACACAGGTGTCCTATATTTCAGTACAGATCCAGCTGCGAAATAAAAAAATAAAAAGTAATTTAGACAAAAGTAAGAAAGGTAATTTAAATAAAAGTTACTTTAAAAAAATAAATACATTCGAAGCAAATCAAAATGAAGAAATGTTTTTTATGAATACAACTGTAAATTGCTGTTTTCCTACGGTCATTGTTCTGTCAAGACGGCAGAGGGGGCTAGCGCACTACATTTTCCAGAAGAGAAGTACATTGTTTGGCGAACCGGAGAACATCTTAGATCCAGGGGTGGCAGAGATGGAGGTGGGATCCAACCTGGAGAATTTAGAGGATTTATTACACATACTCTCAGCTGCTGCCCTAGCCTAACCCACAAGATGATCACCATACACTATTTCCGCCCAGTTAATAAAAAGGTTTCTAGTATGTCTTTAAACTCTCTGATCCCATTTAGAAAGAAAACGGCACAATGTTGCTTACCAGTATGTACTGATGGTCTTCGACGGGGAAGCTGAAGACAGTTTATGATTCTGCGTCGTGAATCTTCTCTATTGTTTATGCAAACATCCCACTGGAGAGCCGTATTGTCTCAGAGGTCTTTAAGTTCCTGCTCTTTTTAAAAATTTGTCATCAAAAACGTTAGGGTGTTTCTCTGTTCCTTGACAGTTGCATTTGGCTTTACACGATACTTTTGACCTCTGTGCTAATAGTGTTGGTTTTACCTTTATGAAAATACCTGGGTAGCCCAGTATTTCCCATGTCTCATGTGAATCATTGCCAATTCTGCCCCAGGGGCTGCTTACGGTGGTCAATGTAAAGGTGAGCTGGATTTCCTGTCTGGTGACGAGTCAGTTTCTAAGAACTCTCAACTCGGACCCTCTAAAACCAGTGGTAAAGAACCACACGTCTGATGTTAAGCAAACATTAAAGAACATTTCAACTATGTTCGCTTTTGTTCAGATTTTCCATCCTCACTTTCCATTGCTTGTTTAGAGTGTAAGGGTTTTGTTGTTTTCTAATTTCAGCTCAGACCTGTGTCCCTGTTTTTAACATGCCCAAGGCCACAAAATTAAATATTCAGTGACAAAGATGCACTGCTTATTTTGTTTAAAAACATACAGGTAACGCCCAATGTAAATTTAATGAAGCCATTACTAATCAAGCACAAGTAAATTATAGCTTGCGTTCAAAAGTTCCCCCATCAAAAAAATTAAATTAATGGTGTCCTTACTATCGACTGCAATCCTTTTGGCTGCATACGGTTTCCAGTTAAATAAACTAATTAAAGAAGTTAAATAAGCAAATATTAGTTCACAGGGAACATGTATCCTGTCTCTTTGTCAAGCGAACTAGTATGAAGAGCCAGCAGCGGGATCAGTAACAGGAGTCACTTAACAGGGGTGTACTTCAGTTAAATCTGTGTAAGTGTCCTGAGTCTTGGAGCTCCACCTTGCTCCTGCAGCTGTGTAAACAGTTGACTATGTTGTACACCACAGAGAGAGGACAGAT
This sequence comes from Hiodon alosoides, assembly GCA_025775065.1. Lineage (NCBI taxonomy): Eukaryota > Metazoa > Chordata > Actinopteri > Hiodontiformes > Hiodontidae > Hiodon > Hiodon alosoides. Next base: position 32,476 of record JAOYSI010013256.1, on the reverse strand, counting down.
GAGCTGAAGCTAGCTCTCGTTACCCTCGAGCACACGACGGCCTGGCTGGAAGTAAGAGGAAAATAAGGCTCTGTCGTGAGACAAACTCGTTCATTCACCTGCGCAGGGTTCGGTTTCGGCTGGCAGAGAGGAGGCGGCTCTGCTTCCTTTCTGGGCTTGTGCAATGTGGAGGCTAGAGCCCATGTAAAGGCCAATTGTTCTGGAAGAAATCTGAGCAGCCTCTGTCTCAGACGTTTTACCGTGCTGGTTAGCCGTCCAGCTTGTCTTCATTCCCAGGTGTTGCTTCTTTACCGCATGCCTTTTTTGAGACTCGTGGGCAATGAATGGGAAGAACTAACGTTTATATGTAGTCAAGTCCAAAAAATACTTTAGTCCTTCTGGACACAGTTCCCTATGTCTTATTGCCAGGACACTCTGTGTCTTCTACGTCTTACTGTGACTTACACAGAGGATAAAAAGGAACACAACAGCATCTTATGAGTGAGGTGACCACGGTGACAAATCCAGGAAGGCCACAGATGCCCTCTGTCACCAGCAGCAACACTGTCATCAACATACCGGGGAGAGAAGAAAGGCTTTCACTTTGACCATGTCTCCTCCAAATCTGTTACTTTAAATGTAGTTAGTCTAATATTTCAGACTACAGCAAGTATTTATAATTTCTAATAATGCTCACTATTTTAGCTTTTGAATGATGTTTTGTTCTTAACAGTGAAAAGTTTTTTGTGGTTAGATTATGAGTCAGATACTTGCAGACCTGTCAGTGAAAAACAATTATTAACTGTCCCTCGGTAACTCTGTAACCAGTGGAAATCTAGCCTGGGCCCTCAGGGGTAGGGTTATTAGTGCCATAGCTTAATTTGGATTCAAATAATAAAATTTTAAAAACATGGACTTCATATGCCTTTTGAAGAAGTTTCCATACTTCTCAACTGATGAAATTACTTTACAATAGCCAGCGTTTCTCTCGACCCAACTAATTCCTTGTCGGCTTGAACAGACTTGTTAAGTTCCGCCCTTGTGCAGAAACGTGCAGAAACAGATGTCATTAAAACCCACCCAGAGCTGGGAACACTTCATTAACAAAATGTTTCATTTATTCAGGATTTTTCTCAGCTTTCATACGAGACAAAGACAAAGAGCTCTTTGAAAAGGATTTATTCCATATCAGTACTATACAAAATGCTCACCTGTATTTGTTCCTCAATGACACTGCATACACGCCACATAGATAGCAGAAATAAAACACTATGGAAGGGCTGGACAGATGGCCAAAGTAAATTGAAGTCAAATAGAGCCATAGCCTCAGCAGTCATGACATAGTCAAGGACACACAACTGTAGACATCTTAAAATAATGTCCAGGTTCTACAACAGCCACGTTAGATGTTTTTTCATCTTTCAGGCCAACTAAATCGATCCTAAAAAGTTTAAGGATGGATTTAATGCTCCGTATAGGATGCCAAAACCTAATAATAATTATAATAATAATATAAAGGTTGGCCCAACTGCTGTGAAATTCTGAATCTCTGAAATGTTTCTTAGATGCTTGAACAACTGTTTCCCAAACAGAGAATATCTGGGTAAGGAGCTTGACACGCAACACAAGGTTCACAGTAACATATCAGGTGCAGCATATATGCCTCAGCAGATGTGTAGCCCATAGAATGTGAAGTTTCAATAAACTAACACTGAAAAGCTTCAAAAGGAAATAATATACATATCTCGATGTTTGTCTATGTCTTGTACAAGGTTCATTAGTGCTAGGTGGATTTAATTTTCCTGATTTCTGGATTGATTGTACTGCAAAGTTGTGCTATAAAAGTCAAAATTGTTTACTGGAACAGAACTGTTACAGATTCACAACAAAAATTAGACCATTTGTTTCTGATAATGAAACATTTTTACATACACGCCTATTGTGAACATTACACAGTAATAGAACAGAGAGTACACATCAGTATCAATGCTGGCTGTTTAAGTATACTTAAAATATTTGGCTTCGATATGTTAAATAATTCTGTTCAACACTAAAACATACATGAAGAAAAACAGACAATTTATAAAAATGGCTGAGATCCATAGAGTGCCGTCCTTGGACCTAAATAAAAAGTCTAGCTCATGGGTCTTCAAACTAACAAGAAAATGTGTTCATGAAGAGTATGTACAATACTTATTAAATCAGGTGTCCTACTTATAAATGTCCATTCAAGGCCAACACTCTAAGTGAGCTGTAGGGTCAAATGTCAGTGCCTTCCAAACACGGAACAAAGCTGGACTCAAGTCAGAACCTCAGAGTCCATTCTTTCACACAAGTTCACAAGTTACAGTTCTGACAATAATCGTCCATTCTCCTCCCTTTTTCCACCCACATGTCAGTCCGCTCGTCATGTCAAAGACATGAACCAGGCTTAGCCAAAGGGCAAAGTCATTTTCAGTGGGCGCCAAACATAAATATACTCAGCCTCAGCTCAGACCCATGCCCTGTGACTTGTTCATGTCTGTGCACACGAAGAAGGTCCTCAGCTCGCCCTTGCCCTTCACGTCAATCAGGCCTCTGCATTCACAGGAGTAGCCCAGTTTCTGCAGTACGCTGGACGTCTCCTCTGTCACCTGTCCAGGACCCAGCAAGTGAACCTCAGCTCTTAACATCAGAATTTTTGACTTTACAGGAATGTTATCAGAATTTCATATACCTTCAGTAAAATTACTAAAAAGGTTGGGTTATTATCATAACAGTGGTTCCCTGAAATGTAAAAATTAACCATCACTAATGAGTTATTTTCCTTTTAAAACTCTGAGCAGTTGGATGGGGTGCATACGTGGAAAGTCACCATCAGAAGAGTTCGGCGGAGCTGGAAAAGCTCTAGGCAAGCTACAATCTGTGCTACCCTGTCAGTGGAGAGCACAGTCCCAGGGAGTGTGCCACCTGAGCTGGTTTTGAATGGCTTTTCGTGCCTTTCACTCTCAGGTCCAGTCTGGTGAGGTGTTCGATAGGAAGTGCTCTGGAGACTTAACCCATATGAGCAAGTTGTTCAGTTAGTTCAGGATCCTGATGCCCTTGAGCTCACGGTGGCCAGGATTTGCGTTTAACTAGTTTGTGAAAACGTTAGGAGCTAGAGAGAGGCCGAACGGTAGAACACTTTGTAGCTTTCACCTTGTAAGCCAAACCGAAGATACTTTAGATGTTCCCTGGTCCTATGTCCTGCAGATCCTCTGTCACGATCAAGTCTCCCAGATGGATGGACTGAGTCAACATCAAGGACGGCCTTCTTGGTTTGGCACCAGAAAATACTTTGTTTAAAGTATTTTATAAAGTTGCAGTCACAGGACACCGAGCGCAGCGAAATTTGGCATAACTGCTCAGAATTTTGGGGTTCTTAAAGGTAAACAACTCATAAACTAAAGTTCATATTTCATGGTTGAAAGGGAACTATAAACGTAAAAATCACTTCTGAGGACATTCTCATATTTGTAGTAGCAAAAGTAAAAGTGGAACAATGATTGAGAATAATTAATACATGTCAAAGCTGTGAAATTTAATGATATTTTTGCTTGAAGACATACTGTGGTATGAATGACGGGTGGCGGGCGAGTCATGGTTGAAGCTATCCAGTAGAAGACATAGTGTGCAGTGTGGCACGCAGCCTGTGGTGCCAAGCCCACAAGCAGGGCTAGGATGATATGAAGCCTCGAGGACACGCCCACAGGCAGTCCCAGAAGAAATGGCCAGTCAGCAGCCCACAAGCTGCGTGCCTCATGCTGTGTGAACGGGGGGTCAGGGGTCAGGGGTCAGGGGTGTACCTGGATCTTCCCTAGCTCTCCCGTGCTCTCCATGCGGCTGGCCACATTGACCGTGTTGCCCCATATGTCATACTGAGGTTTCCGAGCTCCAATAACCCCAGCGATCACTGGCCCATGGTTAATTCCTGACAGGGGACAGAGTCGCACAGTGAACCTGCCATCGTGACTAACACAAAGTGCGGCTAGGGTAGCTTTAACATCCTTTTTTACGTCTTCACCCTCACTAATATACCACCGTTTCATCTCATTATGTAACTTTGTTACATTAAACCTTGTTATGTTATATTGATGTTGAATGTGAAGTTTTTTTTGAGCTGCAATATCCGTGAATATGCGTTGAAACGCTACGGTTAAGTCAAAGAAGATGAACGATAAATAAGAACCCACAAACTTTTTTTTATTCTTACTTGTATTTTCGACCAAATCGTGAGCGCTAGAATCTGTATTCGGCAGAACCCTAAAAGTATGCATTCGGTAAGCCATAATTAAGGACCATCTGGAAACAACTAAAATGACTCCTGCAGAACAGTGAGGAATCATCTAACCAATTATTTGAGCCATGAAATGTGTGTTTTTTTTAATAAGAACACGTCCAGTACCTTTATTATTCTTTTCATCTCAAAAAGTGTCTTTGAAAAAAGCAAACAATGTTGTAGTGCATGCAAGCGTTGTATGATCATTAAAATTTTGACTTGTCCCGAGCCCCATGAGCTGGAGTTCGGCGGTTCGAATCTAGCTCATGTCACTAGCCAACTGTGAACGGGACAGCACAGTGGCGCGCGCAATTGTCATAGTGCCTCGCCTCCAATTGCCTTTGGCTCTCTCGTGCAGGCTGTGTAGCTTGCGATATGGAAAGAGATAGGCGGCTAGAAAGGCAGCAAGGGACTGGAAGAGCCTTGTACATCCTCTCCATTCCTGTGTATGGTGGTGGGATTTGTACTGGTGAGCCGAGATGCATTCGCTTATTGGTGATTCTGAATAGGGTGGGATAAAAAATTCTAAAAGATTTTGTTTGTTTGATTTTTTAAGTGCAACTTTACAGAAATCCCCTGTTGTCATATTGCATTTTTCTTCGTTTTAGACTAAATTAACAATTAGCCATTTTGTTTCCATTCTATTTCCATTTACTTTTACAAGATTGTAAGGCTTAATCGTGTTCATAAAAGACCTGAAGATAAGGACAACATTATCCGTATCAGTAAATAACCAGTTTAAAAATGCCTGAGGCCAAAACTGCTGCCCGTAACTGTCCATGGCCAGGCCACAGCACACTCACCCACACGTAGCCGGAAGCTGTTGAAGGAGTGCCTATTGATGCCGTCCAGCTTGCCCACCAGGGCAACGGCGAACTCTACCATGATTCCAATTTGGGCCTGCTGCCTTTCTCGGTCCTGAGTGCCACAGAGACATGGACAACATGGCTAACACGACTGAACGCGGTTTTAAAAAAGCTTTCCTCCGGGCCTGTAATATCAGCATGATCATACATAATAGAACACATGCGCGCACAATGTGCCACACACATCCTTATACACACAATGAAACGACCCCCTGCCTTCCAGCTGTCCTCCAATATCAAATGAGAGGAACACACAGGTTAAACCGGTCAGGGTCCCCCACCCCTCTCCAGTTCTGTTCTCGCCCTCCATGCGACCCAAGTCAAGCGTGGCACCTGGTTGTTTTCCTGTCCTGCCGTCCCACTGAGCCCAGCGGCCGCCATGTACGTGCTGCCGATGGTTTTAATCTTCTCCACCCCGCTGAATTTGGGCTTTGACAGCAACTGTAGACACAAGGCAAAAGACTGTGGCTTGCTAGGTGTGAGGACGCTTCGCTCGTGCATGTGAGGTGAACGTTAATTTTGATTGAGCAGTATTTTCTGTGGGGGTCTGACCTCATCGAAGTCGGCGATGATCTCATTGAGTAGCCTCAGACACTCTAGGCCCTCCTTGTTGATGTCACATTCAGTGTAGAACTCCTTGAAGTCCGGGACCGATGCAAACATCACACAGACACAGTCGTATGATTTGTAGTACAGGTCCTGAAAGCAAGGCCGGGAAGGAGCCCTAAGGTCAGTGTCTTTTTTCCATTATCAGCAATAATGTTGGAAAGACAGTTCAGAACAAAGCACCAGTTATAAGAGGTGGTCTGATGGACATGGACTTTCCTCCCCAACAGGTTCCCAGTGCAAGGCCATCGACGCCGCCTCTGCTTAGTGCGCCTCTGTCAAACAGATGGAAAATCTGACCAAAAAGTCCTCTGTCTACAGATGAACTGAGCGAAGCAAAACCCTTGTTAAACAAGGTTTTGATCTTCTGCAGATCTTTTTTAATCCCCACATGTTGACTGACCTCTCCCACTCTCTCCCACTTAATTCAAAGTCAGGGTGAGCAAATCCATCTCATACAGCTATCATCCCGTTGCCTTCCCAGAATCCCCACATTTATACTTTGGCTGGGATCCTGTTGGGAAAGGTCAGACATCAGGAGAGAGGGACAAACTGAAGAGTGGTCTGTATGAGTGCAGCATCAGCACTATTTTTGGCATGCCTTTTCAACAGCAGAAACATCAACAAAAATACATTCTATTTTCCACTTTCTTATCTTTGCTATCTTTGGTTTATTTTTTATTATTACACCAGGGGTGGAGGCAGCGTGATCTACCACAGCCACATCGTTAATAGGCTCAATAAGGTTGAATAATAATAATTTAATGAATAATGAATTTATAATAATAAAGAAAAATTTGAGTACAACCCTTGGTTTATTTAGTTCAGCACAATCTTTAGCTTCAGGGCTAACTCTTTATAACTCTAAAGGTCGAGGTTGCTGTGTAGAGTATTGCCGGCTCCCATAAGCGACAGTTTTTTCCAACATAAAGTACAATGTTACACATGGTTTTTCCAATGAGCGTGTGGGCTGGTGGAATGGGACTGAGGAGAGGGTATAACCTTACCCTTTCTTCCATACAGAAGCAACTCTTTAAAGGGAACGTAGGGTTTTAGTCTGAAAAAATATGCTAAACTATGCTTCATACATATATTTAATTTAAATTAAAAACCCCGTTTCAACTCAATGGAAAAGCTGCTCAAGTAGTTTTAAATTTAACCCAGAGAAAGTATATAACTGGATGTGTAAACCAGGTTCATTTCCCCAATTACAGAGGCTGACAATAGCTGGTCCTGTCCAATCAGTCATGTTGTTTTTCAGAGAATAAGCCTCAATGTCTTTACACCACTGACCACACTGACTACTCATTCATATCAGTTTCTCCACCAATGGAAAGACTTGTCAATGCAGGCTTATGGAAACTGGACCCTAGGTGGATGGGACATGGAGGGACGTGGTGGGATGGGTCACAGTTTCGGACGCCACCCATGCCGGACTCCTACCTTGTATTTCTCATTAAGTAAAGTGTTTGTGAGGAGTCCCACCTCGTTCTTTTTATTCTCCCCCACAAAGAGCGTGGCCACGTGGGCCGGCAGCACGTTCTCCAGCAGGAGCCGGTTCAGGTTCTCCCGGGTCTCGATCTCGTCCTGCTCTGTGCGGTTCTTGTTCTTCAGCAGGAAGTCCTGGCGGCAGCAGTACTCGTTCTGCGGGGGCACGGGTGGCAGGAGTCAGGGCGGTGAGGGGCGCGAATAAGGGATAAGTCCCCATCTCAGCAGCGCCGCCACCCACCTGTCGTATGATGATGAGCATGGTGACCAGGAACAGGGTGACGTACATACAGCTCATCACCTGGGGGTGCTTCACCAACCCCAGCTGGAGCAGGATCTCTCCAGGCAGCTCGCTGCTCCAACATAGGGACACAGTCAGGGCAGGGTTCTTACAGGGACAGCCAGACACTTGAAAGGGCAACATGTGACACAGTGGTAAGGATGCTAGACCGGTTACCGAATAGAAAGCAGGGTGAAATCCTTAAAAGTCTTTAAATGAGGAAGAACATGAGCAAGGCGTATGAATGCGTTAACGCGTTAAGCGGGAGACCACGCCGGAGACAGCCGGAGACGAGAGCCTGTGGGGAGGCTATGCAGTGTAGTGTGGGCCTGGGGTACCTGCTGCCATTGAGGTGGGAGTAGAGGATTCGGCCATAACACTGGAAGAGCTGCTCCTTGGAACTGAGGATGATGATGTAATAGGCCGTGGAAGCCAGGACAAGAAAGGCCACTTTGAGCTCAAAGCTGACCCTCAGAAACACTCCACACGCTATCAGGGCCAGGATACAGCAGTACACAGAGTACTGACAGAGAAGAAACATATACCTTGTCAGCTTATCAAATGAGAATTCAGAAAAAGAAATTCATTAAACCTAATAAAGCTCTCACTACTGTTCTATGCCAATGACGCAGAATGGATTTTAAGAAATTGAATATAGCTGTAAGTGATACAGATTTCTTAACAAAGCATGGATTGTATGTCATACGAAGAGAAGAGATTTCCAGGGAGTAGTCTTCCTGTTGTACGTGTTCTTGTACGTTTGATGGCAATTGGACATCTGTAAAAGCACTGCCCAGCTTTATTTAAATGTTATTGCCACGCAACGACACTGAAAACCTGCCTAGTTTTTCCATTGGTCTACTCACGGGCAGGTAGAACAAACTGTCCTCAGTCTCCTGCAGCTGGCTGCTGTTCAGCCGTGTTAAGCCAGTGAGGGTGTTGGGCTCACAAGCAGCCGGGTTGGGCACAAAGCACTGTGGGGAAAAAGTGTCACAGTTCACTCGGGACACACCAGAACAGGCGCATGGGCGAATCTGGGGCTGCGGACGTCTGGATTAAAGGGCTTTGTTAGACACAGAGAAAGCAAAACACACAGCAGCAGCAGGTCAGGGGGTCACTGCTAGGTGGATTACCAGGTTGAAGACGGCGATGATAACGATGATGGCCGTGGAGAGGATGGCCAGGGGGAGGCGCACCCAGGGTTTTTTGGCCACTGCCTCAGACACTGCTGGTAGCCAGTGGCACGACGCCAGTTTGTCTGGGAAGCAGCGCTGCAGGCATAAAGACAGAGAGGAGAGAGGGGAGACACACGGGAGGTGATAGGGAGAGAGAGAGAGAAAAACAAACAGGAGGGAGATGAATCAAGATTACATAAGTGGGGAAAGAGAAAGGACCGGAGAGGTTTGGAGAAGAAGAAAAAATCATTTGAAAAATTTGTTCAGGGCAGTTATCGAAATCAATTCAATCTTAGGCGCACTTTGTTTTCGTAGATGAATGGGAATAACTCTTCACCGCATTTATCCTGGGAGGAGGGGTGAGGGATAAAGTAAGTCACTTACTCTGACTAGAACCAGTCAATAAATAACACATAACTCAGCATCAGCCACTGACCTGTATGTAACCGGCAAAGCAGACGCCTAGGGTCAGGAGGGGGACACAGGCCAGTCCTCCAAAGGACACGCTCAGCTTCTTAGGCCTGAAAGGAGATGAGCATAAGGTACATAAACAACACAGGTAACCCAGTCCGTTACCTGCACGCTTGACAGTGTTAACCTGGCTTTACTGGATTGAGGCCTCTGACTGATTTAACAATCAGGCAAGCACGTAAATATGAATATTGAAAATAGATATCATACAACCTAATACATATGGTACGGGATGTAGGGGGTTCAGTGGTAAAGTGACCTTACTCTTTTGTAACAAACATCTGGACCAAAAAGATGCAGAAGAAGATGAAGGTGGCACACCCAATGTAGTACTTGAAGCTGGGGAGATCAATAGCTCGGTACTGGAAAGGAGGAAGGTCAATAAAACGTTTGTACTTGAATTGTTGAAGAGCACTGAACAAAAAATTCTCCATTGAAATTCAAGTTTTCGCCACGCCCATCACACAGTTTCACCTGCTTCTCCAGCTCCTTTTTCGTAAACCAGAGAGTAAGGCTGCAGATCTCTTCCGACTTCACCCACTGCCTAAGGAAACAATGCAAAAACCAATTGATCTCCACAAGGAAGAAAACCTTTCCATCCAATAAGACAATATCCTTTCAACGCGGCAAAACAAACGTCAGTTATGCCGTGATAAAGCTAATAATTGGTGAAATAATTGGTAAATACATTCTTGACAGTAAGTTTATTCTTGTTTGTTCACACATGACTGAAAAGACCTACGACGTCCAGTCTCAATTCAAACACTGAAGGGGAAGGCACTGATAAAGAACACACTTGCTGGAGCTCAGCTCATCAATGGTCGTGGTCATCTCATTGTGAAGCTCCTCGTCAAACTTGGTCTTCTGGGACTTGTTCCTGCACAGAGAAGCGCGGAGATAGTAATTGGGAGCAGACCAATGGACAGACACGATCTGGCTAATCAGCTTACTTCATGCGGGTTATGCCAGCTCAGACAGGAAATGGGGGGTGGGAGTGGTGGCTACCATTAGTGAGGGGCGGGGCATGTGTGTGTGTGACTGTGTCTTTGCATTCAGGATGCAGAATCTCACGTGAGAGCAGAGTCCGTGTCTGCCAGATTGCAGGAATGATCTCCTCTAGGTCCTCTACGTGGAGTTAAAAGCTGGACCCCAGACTTAGGAAGGAAATGTCTCATTTCCTTGCACACAATAGTTCTGAGAGGGTTTACAGCGGACGGAAAGCTCCACAGGGGTCATAGGGTACACTCGAGAGATTTAGTAAGGCGTGGTTAGTGCCCATGCTTGTCCCACGCCCATGCGTGGTTAGTGGCCGGCTGTGAACTCTTGCCACATCAATTGGACAGACGGACAGGAGAGGCGAGGCGACCCAGTTAGTGGTTAAACAGCAGGGGGGGTCTCCCTTCAGACACGAGCGGGGGGCTAGGCGGCACTGCACCACTCACTTATAGCTGCTGAACGGAGGAGCGGGGAAGGAAAACGGCTCCTCGAGAGACTCGTCAAAGCTGCCGGAGACCAACAGTGAGAGACGCACATTGAGCAAGGCGCTCTCAATAAAACTCGGCTTAGGGGAGGAGCGGTCGGCCGAACAGAGGGGTGCACATCGGGCGCCGGCACAACCCAGCACAACAAAGCAGACGCCACCGTCCACCAGAGCGCTGCGCGGGGCGGAGCAGCAGACATTCCCCAGCCAGTCCGATACTGGACCACCTGGGATCAACCCACCGCGTGCGTGGAGCCACGTAGCACCACGCTACTGCAGTCCAGAGTATCCTCTCAGGATTAACACATTTTTGTGAAGCCAATCTAAGTACATGTAAGAACTAGGCTATAACCTTACCCATGGTAGCCTGACACATTCACAAGTGTTTGTCCAACACAGCTGACATTTAAAAAAAGTTTGCATAAAAAAGAACATTTTTACAGTACAGTACAACTTCCTGCCACTCAAAATCTAAAACTGCTACATGTAGTGTGTTCTATATATGCATTTCAATCTGAATATGTAAGGAAATATTTGATGTATATTTTTCACTTTAGGCTTTAACAATATCTTAGCCGTGACAGACAAAGATCCTTTCGAGAGAAATGTTAACATACCTTTCAACTATCTTGGAACAAGGAACTGACCGCAGGGGAATGTCCTGAAAGGAAGAATCAAAAGTTCTAAAAAGAAAATAGCCTTTTCATTTGCACAATGGGCTTGAGCCAAATCTACCAAAGATTAGATAGGATCATCATAATGCCTGAAAAAATAACTGAAAAAATGAGTCCACATTGTTGACCCAAGTGCAATCAGTGGCATGCAAGCTAGGTGTATGCACAGCAGAATATGCTTACTATTTTTTTGAAGCACGTCTTTGTTTTTTTTAAGTTTGTCACACCCAACAGGTCTATACTGGGGGGAAAGCATCCGTCATGAATCCCCTGTGAATTTACGTTCAGGCTCCAACTGGCCAAGGAGAAGGTAGTTGTCTATCTACCTTGCAGCGGGACTTCCCATTGACCATGGCGTCGGTGGTGTAGCCCTCGCGACTCTGCAGATGGGCGAAGGGCTTGACGGCGCCCCACGACTCCAGGTAGCGGGTCATGCGCACCGAGGCCCGCATCTTCAGCCCGTCGCTTACCCGGGGCTTGGGCAGGTTACGGTCGTTCAAAGCCTGGTCCTTGGTCTGCTGAGACGACCGGGAGAGACAGATGAGGGTAACCGTCACTCAGACATCCCAGGCTTTCGTCTCTGGATGGCAGGGTGGGGGAGCTCACCCGAGGGTCAATAACCAGGTACGTCTGAATGTTCTGCTCCTTAAGATATGGGTCTCTCAGGTGCCCGTTACCCTCCTCCACTTCATAAGCCTTGTTGAGGTGTTTGAGGGTGGCCTCTGTGATGTGGACCCGCCTGTCCACATGAACAAGATAACAAGAGAACCACATCAACATACTGAACGCAAGTAAACTCAAACTTTCTCTATTATCTTTAAAGTGTTATGGGCCACCTTTTAAAGAAAAGACATAGATTTCATAGTATATGTACCAATATGTTCAAACGTAAATATAATCTGTTCACCCAGTACCAAATGATTTGTGTTTGGAAAGCTTTAACGAAAGCATAACTGGTTTATCTGTTTGATGCTGGGAAGTAGCATTCTGGAAAATGTTGGGTCACTGTTATTATAACTCACAAGAACGTGGTGACATTTCAAACCACTTACCCCGGCAAACCTCCAGATTCCATGTGATTGGCCAAGGTGACGTCGTGAGACCACACGTCAAACTGCCACTTGCGGAGGCCAATCACGCCGCACAGCACGTTGCCAGAATGGACGCCCACTCTCATGTTGATGTCCACACCTGTGGCCTCCCGCACTTGCCTGGCAATGGAGGGATGGGCACGGGAACATGGATAATAAATGATAAACGCTCAGAAGATGGAATGGAAAGATTATCCCTTTCTTTATTGATTTGAAGAGTCAGTTTCCGGCAAACTAAAAAACTCTGCTTCGTCTGTGTTCTGTGACACGGAGGTCTGAGTCCTCTCTTGATACCACGGAACTGACGTCGATGCCAGGAATTACAAGGAACAAAGCTCTGTGATGGATGTCATTTGAAATAGTTTTCAGATAATCTTTTTCCTCATTCACTGTTTATTCTGGCGTATTCGGCCTTCATTAAAGAACGGTGAAGCTTGAAAGTCACGTTATGGTGTCCATCGGTCCAACGTGGTGCTATTCATTTTACCAACATTCGCTTCATTAGGAGACTCGATTTATAAAAAAGCAAGCCTGAGAAACACATAGTGGGTGACAGCCAGATTAAGACATCACTCAGAGTTACTGGTGAATATAAATCAGTTCACTCTACCTTAAAAAGATTATCACTTTCGGCTTACAATACGTAATCCTTTTCAGAAGACAACTGAATTAACACTGACCACTGATGTTTGACCTAAGCCAGCAATACTGTAATTAAATTTGATTTAATCATCTGTGTAACTCTGGAGAACAATTTGCCTTTCTTTTTAAAAACTTTTTCAAATGATACATTTTCTTGATAAACTTGTTACCAGATGGTTGACTATTGCTGTTGCTTGTTTTTTTTACAGTTCACTAACCCTGTGTACTCACTTGATGGCTTCACACATGTCCAGGCCCATTTTCACGCAGTTTTTGGCATGCTTGGGCAAGGAGACGGGCAGGCCAGATACACAGTAGTAACAGTCTCCTAAAATCTTTATTCTCATGCATTCATTCTCCTGGACCAAAAACAAAAAAGGATGAAACATTTTATTAAATGTTCGATAACAGCAAAATGAAGGTTATCTATAGTGTGACAATAATAATTTTAATCTTTTGAACTAACAATGTTCCGAGTGGCTCAGTCTATGAAGAACCTCCCCCGAGCCCAGACTGAGCCCTATGTGCTGGACTTCACCCATCTGAGGGGTTAAATCAACAGGGCTTCTCTTGGCTCGCCGCTAACAAGCATCTCCCACCGGCTTCTCGGAAGCCTGCAGGCTTGCGGAGAGAAACGTTCCTCTCCTCCAATCGGCGTAGAACCTCTAACACAGGTGTAGACCGTGGTGTGGAAAAGAGACGGGTGGCTCGAAGGAGACTGGGATTGGAGGAGCCTAGTTGCACTTCCTCACCCTCTCCATGTGTAGTGGGAGTCGTAGCAACGAGCTGAGATGCATTAACACAACTGTTCCCAGTCCAAATTGCAGGGAGAAAAATAATTGGCAACGTAGCCAGAGCGTCACTGAGAACTTTAGTAAAAAATACCAAAGACAGGAGAAAGACTTCATGTATGTCGGTTTCTCAATGCAAAATAAACACAATGGAGGAACCGTACCTTAGCGATCTGATCAAACTTTCCAAAGAGCTCGTTGAGCATGATGACCAGCTCCTTAGGTGAACAGTCGCTGGCCAGCCGGGTGAAGCCCACGATGTCAGCATACAGAATGCTGTCACAGAGATACACAGTGCTATCAACAAACCCACTTGTCTGTGCTTGGCGACTGTGTAGTTAAATAGAAATTAAATCAAGTTTTGCCGAAAAAGGTGATTTGGTTTGTAGTTTCTAAATCATTTCATCTTTTGGTCTTTTGTTCAATTCTTTGAAAATGACTATAAACTGGCTCTCTGGCTCTCAGTGTCTGACGGCTCAAGGACGATGCATTCCACAGCATGGTCCAGACATACTCCTTCAAGATATGTTATGTATGTTGATGTAAGCTCTTTGAAGAGGTGCTTTAGACAAAGACATCTCTTGATATCTGGTTTAACAGATATGAATAAGCCACTGGGTGAAAGTGAAATAAAGAGGTGTTACCTCGTTGACACTAATACTGTAATTGCCCGTAACAGTGCTTTGAAGATTGGGGCCACTGCCGGCTGTGGCCTGTAAGGAAATGCTAGGCATGGTACAGAGAGCTTCTGATTCTGGCAATAACAGCCCCAGCAAGCCAATCAGCTGCCCCTTCTCAGACCCATTTGTTCTGCTGCCAAGTCCTGGCCTCATTAAGCTAAAACGCACTGAGGAAGAACAAAGATAACAGGGATGACAGCCCTTCGTTTGTGATTAACAGCAGGCAAATGTTTTTCTTGTTGGATGCATATAAAGCACCTCATCTTAGTTCATTAAACAGATCAGAGAGAAACCTGCTTTGTGTCTCTCACTTCCACAAGGTTTCCTGTGAAGGAATAGCAACTTTCACCACCTCTCTAGAAGCAATCAATAAACATGGACGGCTCAAAGGGCTTGCTGAGCAACGTAGAAGTAAACAAAAGACTAAGTTTTATGAGGTAAACGTTACATTTCCTATCAACGTCTCTTTTAACTGTGCAGATGACAACAACGACCACAGAGAGCTATTACTGATGTCAGAAGCAATTTAAGAACAATCCGCAGTAAATGCACTCTTTTTAAATTGCTCTCAAACTAACGCTAAATTTAAGATTACACAATAATGGGGCTGGGGTTATTTTAGTTTTTAGTGACTACATCAATCAAAAAACGCTTTTGTAGATTTCGTGAGAGTGTAAGAAACAGTAATATGTTGAATCGCTCCAATGAGGGCCATTGAATTCATTCCAGCCTTGTCGCTGTCTTTGTACGTTTTGTATTTTTGCCAAATTCCATAGCCCATCTCTTATGAAACAGAAAATATAAAAACTGTCAGCCAACTTGGACAAGAGACCTTGGACAAAAGACTTAATTAGTACAGTGCTTACAGACCAGAATTTGACCATCAGTAACATGGGGACACAGATCTCCACTCCGTTCTGTACCTGACGTTCTCGTGCCTCTTGACGTAGAGGCTGTGGAAGTTGTTGTCCTTCACCAGGCGCTGCTGCTCCTGCTTGTCCTTACAGTCACGCAGTCGCTCCATGATGGCCAGCTTCATCTTCATGGAGATGTAGACGGGCAGCACGGACTGCAGCAGGTTCTCCTGGACACACACAACACTTTTCTGTTCGGGGGTGGGGGTGAGTGCATATCATCACCTACTCGATAGCTAGGGGCTTTCGCAGTTCTGGCAATACCCCGTGGCAGAACCTCATAGATGGCCTCGTAAAATCTCGGTTCAGACATAATCCCTCTCACATTCTCATTATCTCAAAACTGCCAGTACTGGGGACTACACTAACAAGCTCAGAGAAGTGCCTTCATAAACCAAACAGAGAATGAACAGAAGGATTCTGTCCTTATTCATCTTTTCTTTATGCTACCTGTCATTTATCACTCTTTTTATAAATGCAGAGTGGTTCTTAGAATGTGTTTTTGAAGGCGACCCATTCCACACTGTTCTAGCGCTGCAGAATACGTATACCTTCAGATAACCATCACCAGTCTCAGATGACACTATTTTCCCATTCCTCTGTGATGCATGAAAAGTAATTTTGAACGAAGTGGGTTTTATACCTCTGCTGTAATTGATCCTGCTGTTCTAGTGAGATAGTGAGGTCCTCCAGTGTGAACACTGAATTGCTTTGTGCATTATACAGGACAACAGGCAACGTTTCTAGGGTTTACTGTTGAAGGATTAACATTGCCTCTTCTTGCCTAGCTTTTCTTTGAAAAACCATATCCTTATATACACTCTCATATATTTAACCAACAAGTGTACTTAAAATACAACCAAAGACGCCCTTGTTAAAGGCCCAGTAAGTCATATTCTTGGATCTGACAAATACCCCACGTGGCATTAGCTTCAGAAGCATCATGGCAGTTGTGGCTCACAAAACACAAACATGGCGTACATAGCCGAAAATAACTTGTAGTTTTGGTGTAGGTGCGGCAGACCCATAATCTTTGGTAACCAACAAACATGATCGAAATAATTAGCATTCTCTTATGAGGTATTTTTGGTTATGCGAATAGAGGTCGTGTTTTATATTAAACGCAACATTGAAGCCTAACATTTATGCCAGGTTTATAAACTTGCTGAGCTGATCTTGATCCATCAAAGTGCCTTTGCTAGCCAAGTATGGTTTGGCACTTTGTTTATTCTGCATCAGGATTTGGATAATTCATTTTCTAGCTAGTTTGTTGCCGTTAGCACAACTTAACTGATTAATTATACTCACCTTCTAGCGTGCTGCAAACTTGCAATGATATTCACAATCAACTCTCAATAGTGTAGAATAAAAAAACAATATCAATAGTCATTTTGATTTTCTAGATCACTTCACTGTGTGAATGCCTCTCCAACATTCCCTCTCTCCTTTTTAAGATAGGGTTTAATAAAACTTTAAGAAGAAAATAACTTTTTTATAAATTAAAAGTTTGCATGGATGCAACCTAGGTTGGGGCACTGCAACATAAACAGTCCCAGTCCCGGCCAAAGAAACAAAGTAGTCTACCTTACATGAAAACCTAGATGAGCAGGCCACACTAGGGCTGACATAGTGGCTGTGGGGGCCTGAACTGACCTGCTGTCTCTTCTCAATCTCCAGTTTCATGCGGATGCCCAGGCAGCGGAGGGTATCCTGGAAGGTCTGTCTCAGAGCTCTCTCCATCAGCACCTTGTGGAAGGCCCCCACCACACTGCCACACAGGAACACCACTGCGTTGGACAGCAGCTGGGAGAGAGGGACTGCGTCAGCACAGCACAGGAGAACCAGCACATGCACAGATCTATGAATGCTCACGCGTACACACATACACACACCCGCGAGTGCCCAAACACAGGATATAAGAAAGATACACAGTGAGCCCCCCTGCTCACAAGAATAATTATGTTCCTGCAACCTATCCATGAATCTAAATGTTTGTAACTTGGAAAGTTACATATTGATTTATGTAAACCTGGTAACTCGCTTGCATTTGCTCTGTGTATAATAAAAATACCAACCATATCTATCACAGATTCCTTTCTTGGATGAATGGTCTGAGTGGGATTTATGAGCTTAATACATACAACACAGCCCCATCAGCACATCTAACGTCAAGAAGCCCTTCTACGGCGACTTTCAAGATCATTTCATTGCATTAAAAATGCAATTGCTAGCCTTGTCCGACAGCCCTTTCATACCAGAAAATGCACATGCTGAACCTTCTATCCAAATTACCCATATTAGCTCCAGTCTTATTTTTTTTAAATATTTGTTGTTTTATATATATATTTGCGTGCGTTTGTCTAGGCCACTTTCATATACTCTTCAAGCCTCAAACTCAGACCAGAAGCTAGCCATTAACAAAGTTTACATTTATTCCCCAGTTATGTGCGTCTTGGTTCAGTTGGCCATCAATCATTGTCCCCAGCAGCTGCTGGCTCACATGCATTTCTCCCATTGCAGTTGGTTTGATTTGTAAGCAAGCAGAACATCATTCCAAAAGTCAACATCATAGAGTGATATTTTTCATTTCAAACACACACGCTTTATGGTCTACATTATTCACGACGGCTTGCATTTACAGAGAAGAGTGTTGACCTCACCATGGCTTGACTATAAAACTGCCTCCGTGTTTTGGATCTGTGAGACTAGGCTAAACACTAAATTACAATGTAACTGGCTCTAAACTCCATTGCTTGGGCCTTGACGTACCTGCATTGCTAGTGAGGCATGGGGCGTCCGGCTGAAAACCGTGAGGTGAACAGTGAGAATGATAATGTGAGACAGCGAGGAGATGACACTCAGGAGGACGGCGTAGCGCATCTGGAACGGCAGCATGGTGTACACAGTGAAGATGATGAAGAGGAAGAACGGAACCTGGGTGAGAGAGAGAGAGAGAGAGGGGTGTCAGAAGTAATAGTTGCGTTTTTTTTAATGCAAGGAGCCTTACTGAGTCTGATTTAACAAGCTGTAAAATGGTGGAGAGGGCTGTGAGAAATTTTGAGAAGAACTTGTAACTTGTGCATACATAGACATCAGCAAACTTTCTTGGTGGTAGATTGCAATAACAGCGACAAAACATTTTCTCCATGGGTCTTAAGAGAAATAAATGTAGCCTATACGACAATGTGGGTCACTGCTTTAAAGGGTATTTGTATGTGTAAAGGCCCAGTTGAGACCATGTACAGCCCCAGCAGAATGGGAGGCTCCTCATTTCAAGGTTTTCCCCCAATTTAAAAAAAAAGTTGTAAATAAGCGACAAAACAAATGTGAAGGTCCCATCACAGCTGAAGGCCACAAGGAGGATGCCCCTCAGTTCTGCACACTGTTTGTTTAGCTCAGATCATATTGTTGTCGCTTTTATTAGTGCACAATGGAGCTGTGTGGTAACGAAAAACAAAAAAAAACAGAAGGAACAGCTTTCCGAGTGGCTCAGTGGTTCAGTCAGTGGTTCCCCTGAGCGCAGATTATTCGGATTTTTCAGGTTCCAGTCCATTTGCTGATTGTGACCGGGAGAGCATAGCGGTGGAACACGATTGGCAAAGAGCTGCCCGGGCTGGGAATTGCCAAGGCTTCTCTTGGCTAAACTGTGATGGCTTCTAAGGCGCATGCAAGTTGGCAATGCCATCAAGAGGGCCATGCCTCTCCTTCAAACGGTGCCAAGCATCTCGTGCCAGCTGTGGAGCCTGCAGGTGTAAAAGGTCGCTCAACGGCCATTGGTTCGGAGGAGAACAATCATATTACCTCCTCACCCTTCCTGTTCTTTGTGACAGGATACAAAGTGACATGCCAAGATTCATTTGCAAAATTCGATTCCGAATTAAGGAAAACGTTTCTTAAACAGCACGTGCTGCACAACTCAAGTGACGTTCAACCCTTTGCAGAAACAGCTCAACAATTATAAAACTGATATCAACATATATAGAGGTCACAGATAAGGGCGAGTTGAATTAGTGGGTATTAATTGAAAGCCTAAGTTTCAAGGAGCACCAAATGATTTAGAAAGAGTTTAAGGAATCATTTTAAAATTGGCTGCTGTCCTGCTAGTCTCCCAGTTCCTGATGTGGTTGGAGCTGTGTACTAAAGGCTGGGTGCTTTGTACCTGGTCCCAGGGTCGGATGACTTTTCCACTGAAGATGAACGTGAAGCCCATGGTGAGGAGGGTGGCCCACACCACCACACCCAGCAGTCTCCTCCAGCGCTGGGACAGGGTCTCAGTGCACACCAGCACAAACACGGCCAGGAAGACGCACAGGCCGCAGCTCACCACACTCACAAACGCGCTGTGGTCCGCTGCATTCTGCGGGGGAGGGAGAGGCAGAACCGACATGTTTAGCAAGGAGAGACGATCAAGGCCGCGATGCAGTCACATATACTCACGGGGAAATGACCTGCAATGTGTGCACAAACTGTTTATGACCCTGTAACGCAGGGTCATCAGTTCATTTCAAATTTGTGGGAGGCCAATCTTTAACGTGAAGTAGATACTTATTGAGAGAAACCATTGAGAGATACAAGCAAACTGTTTTCACGGAAGTCCATTTCCACACAATGAGCAGAGCATGCTTGTTGCCATAGCAGCAGGGAGGAGTGAGGTCTGGCCCAATAGTCTTACTCTCTTCCTGTCACCCACTCTCTCAAACACTGTCAATGTGGCAGAGCCCACCAGGAAAGGACCGAGGCATACAGGCTCTTCCCTTTACTGTTTCGGTAGCAAAGTAGGGTAAAACACACTTTGTCTGTCTTAAAGAAGAAAGACAGAAGAAAAAAGAAAAACATAGCATGTGTTCATTTACCCTGGAAAAGGCAAAAAAGACAGAAGAAGGAGAAGAATTTATTGTGGACGGTCAGTAATGATGAGAGTTTAATTTTAATTCACATGCATTTGGCTCGGTACATACACTCAATTCCTTTTTTTTACATTGCTACATAAAACCAGCACAAAAAAAGGCTATAAACCGGTCAACGTTCACTAAAAGTCTAGACAAGTTTATGGAGACCCCCCTGCAAGCCAAGCCCTGTTGTCATGACATATAGCGAGCCAGCTAACACCTGCCCTTTCGTCATGAATAACTGGCATCTGAGGAATCCACCTTCCCCATTCAAAGGATGAATGAAAAGGAACACCTGCTGTCTAAAATCAGTGTTCTCAAGACCTTCTCACACTTTCTGCGCCCTACCTCCATGTAAATGAGGCCTGCGGTCTAAAACCACAACTCAAGACCTTCTCACACTTTCTGCGCCCTACCTCCATGTTTCGAGGCCTGCTGTCTAAAACAAAACTCAAGACCTTCTCACACTTTCTGCGCCCTACCTCCATGTAAATGAGGCCTGCGGTCTAAAACCACAACTCAAGACCTTCTCACACTTTCTGCGCCCTACCTCCATGTTTCGAGGCCTGCTGTCTAAAACAAAACTCATGACCTTCTCACACATTCTGCGCCCTACCTCCATGTAAATGAGGCCTGCGGTCTAAAACCACAACTCAAGACATTATCACACTTTCTGCACCCTACCTCCATGTTTCGAGGCCTGCTGTCTAAAACAAAACTCATGACCTTCTCACACATTCTGCGCCCTACCTCCATGTAAATGAGGCCTGCTGTCTAAATCCACAAGTCAAGACATTATCATACTTTCTGCACCCTACCTCCATGTTTCCGAGTCCTGCAGCACGATAAGTACCAAGTAGCTCCATTTTTGCCGGAAACCAAAGCAATGGCAACGGAAATTAAAGCACTTTTTCCATTACGGTCACACACCCCTCAGACTGAATAACACCCTTTTAAAGCTATGCTTCTCTTTTGTCTTTTTCTCTCACAGGCCTGCCGTCACCTTTCAGCTGGTGCACTCTCAACCTCTTTTTCTCAAAGTAACTCCAAAAAGGCAGCACCTGCTTCTGTCGCTCAACCCTTGTTTTTATGTCGCCTCGTTTAGGCTGGCCTGTGTGCTGTCAGTTGGTCCAATGTGGATCGCGTAGCTTCGTTCAAACCATAGGCAGCGACCAAGTCACAGCTGTGTGACGACTCGGTACTCACCAGCCTCAGAGCGAAGAAGAGGATGATGAGAACAGCACAGGATAACATGGTGAGGCCCAGCAGCAGAACCAGTAGTTGGTACTGACTGATGCAAGAGAACTTGCGGTATAAGGCTTCCTGTTTCAGCTCCTGCTCATTCAACAGGTACTTCCCCTTGGCTGGCATGGTCCTCCTTCCTTACATTGGCACGACACACAACCAAAGAAACAGAGTCCAAGGTAGTATCTCTCTACCGAATGTATCTCTAACCAGTCATTTCAGTGCCTCCACCTGACACGTTAAGTGCGGCTAGTCGTTCTCCTTTCTCCAGGGCATGTTGAGTGAGTCTGCTTCTTCTTCCCTCTCTCTCTAGGCAGATCTCAATGAGCGACCCTCTCAGGCTGGAAGGCACGACTCATTCCTGTCAGCTACTGAGAGACTCTCCACAGTATTGCGGAGTGCAGAGCCCACAGTGTAGAGTAAGGGGGAGGGAGGGGAAGGAAAAAGAGGGGCGGGGGGGAGAAGGGTTGTCAAGGATCTAGCCTAGATTCACAAAATTGAGCTTTCTGGCTCTCTGTCTCTGTCTCTGTCTCGCTCTCTCTCTCTCTCGATATGCCAAGGCAGCTCCAACCGCGGAATGAGGCTCTGTCTGTGGAAAGGACAAAGAGAGAGCAGGGTAAGCCAGCAGCAGAATCACTGTGAGACACCGAGCAGCACAAACACTCTGAAGTCAGATGCAGGCAACACACACTCAGCAGCCTGCCGGCCACAGCTTCCAGTGAGGACTACGGTGACAGCCCATCAACCCTCTCCACTCGTCCGTCTCTCACACTCACAAAGTGGCATGCAAGGAGGGCACCGAGAAAAACAAAACAGCGGCGGTATTCATTGTGCTTCACTCTATTTTGTTCGTGGATTGGCATCTGCGTGCCCCTCAGGTTTGGCGAAAAGCCTCGCCTGGCACGTCTGTCCCTCTGTCTTGGTCAAAGTGGCTGTTTGTGACGTATAACAACCTGGCACTGGTTAGTTACTATGACACTTCCAGGAACTTTAGTTTTTTTTTGAAAGGTTGACATGACAGAAACCACCCACTGTCCTAGCTTAGGCCAACGGGGCTGCTGGTGCATACCTCAATGAGGAACTTTCTATATTTAACACATTGGTCATTATAGTGGCCCATGTTTTTTAGTGGTTTCCATGCATTGCAGTAGTTCAAAGCAATTCAAACCACTGTAAAGACAAGCCAAGAACCAAGATTTGTAATATTTTAATTCAGTTAGTCATACAAGTTTAATTGGCAATGGAAGAAATGTCACCAGAAACCAATTGTATTCGACATAAATATGATGTATGTAAAAACATGTTGAGTGAGATGTGGCCTGCAGAGTTTTTTTCCCCATGATTGACATTATATTTATTCATCTAAACACATCCAGAAGTTCGGATTCGATGGAGATTATGACAATTACAAGTACTAGAACATGAAAATATTTTTTCTGGAAACAACCACGGGACATGAACTCTTTCTCTAAGCCACTAGGAGTTAGTGTGCCGTGATACAGCACCATTTGGGCTACTGGCTTTCTGTCCACCCAAGGGAGTCATTTTCGGGGAACAGAAAGAAGCTAAAACACAACATGAAAATGAACAAATAGCATATCGAAGGTCTGATTATACAGCACATTCCCAAAAGTGACATATCCATTTAATATGAAATGCTTAATTATATTTTTTATTTGAATCTATCAAATCCCTTTCATATTAAAGCCATCAAAAGTAGATCCCCACATCAACTAAGTTGTTTATGAGAAACAGTCAATTACAGCTTTCTAACATTGAGGAAGTGGCTACAGTCCAAGTGAGTACCTCAAACCCACGCAGGAAGTTTGCTTAGTGAATCAGTGGTGATGTTTTATTTACAGATCCCTGGAGAAGGGAAGAAATTCCGTTTCAATCGTGTAATTTGACAAAGGTTCAGGTCAAGCAGACCACTGGCTCATCTGTTGATCGAACGTTACAACCCCAGGGTTGATCTCCTCGGATTCTGGAATGAACTTGTTTTTGTAAACATTTTTTGGCACATTTCCGAGTTGCACAGTAGTCTGGTTGGTAACAACCTGTCGAACTTTTTAAGGTAGCTAGCTAGCTTAAATTATGGCCACACACTCAGTGATACCAAATCTGATAAGATAGTTAATAGCTGCAAACAAATCCAGAGCCAACACGTGGAAACACATTGAATTTGGCTAGATGCCGTTTTCACACGCAGTAACAGTGTTGGGGTGACACCCCTGCACACAGCTCAGTTAAGGTGTTAACATCTAATGGCATTTTATTGGATAACGTTATGAACTGAGTTGAAGCTAGGTAAGTAGGTTTACTGTCATGGTAATGTGAGCCATTGGCTAAGAAGTTAAAATGTTACTAACAAGAGCGTGGAGAAATCTGGCTACAATGTGAATTTTTCCTATTATTTTTTTGCCTCTAAAATCATTTTCTGTTGTGTTTGCAAAAAAATTTTTAAAACCCTGGAACATTCAGATTCTCTAATTATATAAACCTTATACCGGTATAATACATAAAATAATATCAAAGCTCATACAGCACGGGACTGCCGTTACATATGCTCTCTGAATGCCCTCCCAACATGCAGTAAACCTTAGTGCCCCGCAGAGCGTAGCGAGAGGGCTCGCTGATTTGTGGCCACTTCGACTGACACCCCTGGTCTGCCTCAGACACTTCGAGGAGGAGGGAGTGTGCACACAGAGACTCGTCCATACTTAAGAGGGACTGGGCACACAGAGACCCGGTCCACGCAGTGGAGGTCAGGTGCACACAGAGGCCCGGTCCACGCAGTGGAGGTCAGGTGCACACAGAGACCCGGTCCACGCAGTGGAGGTCAGGTGCACACAGAGACCCGGTCCACGCAGTGGAGGTCAGGTGCACACAGAGACCCGGTCCACGCAGTGGAGGTCAGGTGCACACAGAGACCCGGCCCA
>JAOYSI010013245.1:0-25662 GCA_025775065.1 Hiodon alosoides | reverse complement strand
GCTAAAGCACAAGTGATGCAACCGATTTTAACTGAAATGATAAATGCTTTTATGAAAACGAATCTCATAAATGCGCTAAAGGTACGAAGACATGAAGTTATCTCGCACGCGGTTATATTCTCAGTCCATTTTCGCGGAATATGAAAGGGGCAAAAATAATTATTCACTGGTTTGACGGCTGCTGTGTGCCAATAAACATGTTTTAGTTTGATTAAAATATTCAGGAGTGCTTCGTTGCTTGACCTGCGTCATTAAATCAGTGGAAGCAGAGGTGTAATCTTGCAGAAGCGGAACACATAATTACTGTGAATCGAACATTGGCTGGCTAAGCACTTAGAAATTCAATGATATTTTGATCTTCTTTTTTTTATTTTTTTTATTTTTCTCGGAGCACTAACAGGGCCACTGAATTTTTGCCATTTCATTGTGCACATTTCTGTCTCATTCTACGCTTGTCTCAATTCCGGTTCTGTCTCCTTCTTTATCCCCCACCTGCAGGACTCTGACCTGATCATGACTTTTAACCTCTCCATGCACCGGTCCTGGTGGATGGAGAATGGGCCGGGCTGCAGGGTGACCCCAGTGACGCCCCCTCCGTCCTGGGCGCCCGAAGACCACCGCTACATCAGCATCTCCGGCTGTCTGTTGGAATACCAGTACATGGAGGTGGCACACAGCTCCCTGCAGATCATCCTGGCTGTAAGTGTCCCTGGCCCACCCCTCCCACCTGTGTAGCCTTCACCCCCCTCCCCCCCCTACTGGAGTGTAATTTGTGAAGATTCTGTCCCTGATTTTTGATAGACCTGTAATACTGCAGGATTGGATAGTGGAGAGAGGTAAGTCGAGTTAGAAATTGTTGGTAGCGACAAAATGCAAAATTGCAGCTTGCCACTAGTCAACTTAATCACATTAATACCTGCCTAAAAAACTTTCATCCGACATTAATGACCTACAAAAGCTTAACTGGGATATATAATTTCTTCCTGATTTAGTAAACTGTAAATGTGGAGGGTTTGTGTATTATGTACTGTAGTCATTTCTATTTGTGTCTGCCAGGGCAGTCGCGTGACTTGATCCTCTAAGTGAACGTGACATCACCGGGGAGCAAACAAGAGGTTTTGTGTTCAGAACACAAGGAAGCCTTTTCACTCTTGTGGCTGAGTACGCTTAGTGTTGCATCAGTCCTTTGTGGAGTGGATTGGTCCATTAGGAACACGAAGGCTACGTCATCCCGTTACTATAGCAACATGCAGAAACAAGATCTGTCCCTGACCATGGTCCAAACCCAAAACAGTACGCTTTCCGTCATCACTCTTTACACACCAAGTCAGTTTATAACTATTCAAACTGATTCAATCATGACAGCAATGTAAACAGCTGGTTAAGAAGAACGGTCCATTCTGTCCAACTTCAGTTAATCATATACCTATAACATAAAGTTATGATGACCAGAACTAGGCACAATATTCAAAGTGGGTTCTGACTAAGGAAAATTAATTGTACAAGTGAAACACTTTTAGCTAAATACCCTAACATGTTGGTCCTGTTTATCATGTGTTCTGCACAATGAAGTATCCCCTATAAAAAACAATCCCTATAAAATAATCCTGCTTTACATTTTTGCTGCCAAAGTTTACATTTGGTTACATTGAATTAAATTTTCATCCCACTCCCAACAAACACACACACACACACACACACACACTCGCGCACAAATACACAAATTTGTGGAGTTTAGTAGTGAAATACTCAAAATTTCTGCAAAAGCTTTGGTTTCAAAGGATGGGAATTGGGGCAGAATACTGAAAACGCCCTTCAAATTTCTAACCACGCCATCCCGAGCCAATTACGTTTTGCCACTGTGCTCTCCCGCTGTGCTCTCTGGATTCAAACTTGCGCTCTCCAGACCGTAGGGCTCAGTTAAATAGTTAAATAGGGTTAAATAGTTTGTGTCTCTTAAAAGTGTGAGCTGAGGTGTAATGGAAGCTTAATTTTCACGGTCTGAAAGTTCATCGTGACAGGAGAGCGGTAGGAGTTCCGTCCGTGTGGATTTTTTTGTGTGTTCAGTTGGAACTATTAGTCAGGAAAAGCCCCCGTGTCTCTTTTCTTTCCCACCCTTCCGGGGGGTCATCATAATTATGGACTCCAGGGAAGCTAGTGGATATAGCAGGAAAACCTTCTCTATGCCGAGATGTTTCATATGAGCTTATTGTACGCTGTGTAATTAGGGAAGAATGTATATGAAAGCAATCTCGGTCCCTCGCCGTATGGATATGGGCTCAGGTACTCCTGCAGATCCAAAGGGAAGCTTACCAGGCCCACTGTGTGCAGAACGCAGGCCACCGACCGATTGGTTGTTTTGATGTGCCATGTATGTGCCATTTGCCTGTTCCCGTTACCAGGGTTTGCTTTATACAAATTAAGCCCTTTTTTGTATAGCAACTTTAATTAGCGTTTTCAGACTTCCACCATGCTGAGAGGACTTATGATATGCAAAATTATTTTACACGAATATCTCTCTAATCATGGAGTGAATCTGTTTCATTCAGACAAGCACACAGAATATGCAGAATCATATGGCAACGTTTTTACAAAAAACGTTGCACTCACTACACAAGTCATCCAAGTTTAGGCTGGAAATCCCCCTCACCTGGTGTTCCAGGTGTAGATCGTTTGTTAACCGAGAGATAACAGTGAAAAACCCTGTGGTCTCTGAGGACTGGAGTTCCGTAACTCGCACCTGGACAAATAAACAATTGAACGTTAAGGTTCTGCAATGCTGGGGAAGTGGATGCGGGTGACGGAGCACTGATGGAGCGGAGGCAGTGTGGGACTGATGGTGTGGTGAGGGAATAGCTTCTGTCGGTGTGACTGATAGTTCTGTCTTCAAGACAGCCTGCTAGAGTGGGGATCTGGGTCGGTTTGTGGATTTTAATTCCACGCTGAAAACAAAAGAAGGCCCAACGGCCAAGATCTTTGTGTGTTTTCTTCTCATTACTTTTTAAAATGTAGAATTAACCTGTTTGGTTTTTTTTTTTTACCTTTGCCGCAAGAGCATTCAAAGTGATGGACAATGGGACTACACATTTAAGATCTAACCTAATACCCATCTGATGTTTTTCTCTTTTGTGTCAACTTCGACTCTCTGCCTGGATTTGTTTCCACAGATGGGAATTGCAAGATAATGACTCATGCGTTATTATTAAATGAGAATTTTTGCTCAGTTAACTGTGGAGACAACCACTTCTTTCCATCTTTCCATGAGACAAGAGCACAATTGATCTACAATATTCTGTTGTCTATTCTTTTCATTAACAGCGCAGCCGTTTGACAGTGCACAAAGTACCAAGTAATAATTTCTTATCTCATATTTATTAATGAAAATAACCTCCAGGTTAATTCAATTCGGTAATATCTGGGAAAATGTGTCGTCTGAACGACCCACAATTTGAACTACAATGATGACGGCTCCTGCTTCCTCTTCCCTCCTTGGTCTCGCTGTGAGACGATTATGAGGATTACAGAGAGCGCGTCTGAAACAGCGCTGTCAATTCACTGTCAGTCAGGAGGTTTTTTTTTTTAAAACAGCTCTAATTCCCGGACGGAGGCTCCTCCCCCGTTTCTTCTCCTCTCCTTCTTAATGCATTTGAGCAGCAGTGCAGACCCTCTGTTAACGAGGTTTACCTGAAAGCAGAGGCGAGGCTGTCGCTCCCTTTGTTCATTTACGACCAGCCTAGCTGTTAGAAAGACCGCATGCTTCATTACACCATAAGGAAGCCTCGGTTTGAAAGTAATTAAATAGATATGTGTAACACTGAGAGCCCTACAGTGTGAATAATAACTCAGAATCTGTTGCTCTGTGTAGCCCAGCGGCGGCCGGTGCAACGTCCTTGTCCGTAATAGAGAATGTGAATCCTTTAGCACTGACTCAGTGACACATAGACACAGTGACGCAGTGACTGATGACAGAGTGATGCAATAGTCCAGATGAGAGAATGACACTGATGGGGGCACGAAGCCAAGTTTATGAAGGATATGATGAAACCCCCTTCACAGGGCTTTTGCAGTGGTGTTTTTATTCTATAGTCCTGACACCAATTAAGATGACTTTTGTCCATTTATGACACCCTCACCACCCAGCCCGGCTACGGTAATGATTATTTATGGAGAACATGGTAATGTTCTGTTGAACATCATGTTCTGTTCTAAGGGGGAGTTGAGGATATATTGCAGAACACCTTGTAAGATCTAGGTTCTGATGTGTTGAAATGATTGCAACCACCACCAAAGCAAAGGAATCACAATATTTTTGGGCAAAAATGCAATACAAATATAAACAAAATAGTCCCTGAGAATGAACTGTGATTCAGTGTAAAGGTAACGGTAAAATAACTTAATGTGTTTATTTCAGTGGATGGCACCCTGGTTAACCCTCTACAAACTCAATAACAAAATATAGCTGCAACCAGCAATGGGAGGTTCAGGCAGCTATAGCAAAAAAACGGATCCATTTAGGCTAACCTTTGGACCCAATTTACTGAAGGAAATTATTGGTTGTTATTTGGTTGGTGTGGGTCTCACCCAATGGTGTTTGTTAGTAAAAAGGGCAATAAGCCATTTGAGGTCCCAAAACCCGTCTGTTACGATGTCCGGCTGTATCATTGCTCTAGCTTCTGACATTATCTGCTTGAATATATTCATATTTGGTATGCATGGGGGCATTGTCATGCTGTATCAGGAAAGGGCCTTCCCCAAACTGTTGCCACAAAGTTGGAAGCATTGAATCGTCTGGAATTCCATTGTATGCTGTAGCATTAAGATTTCCCTTCACTGGAACTAAGGGGCTCAGCCTGAACCATGAATAACAACCCCAGACTATTATTCCTTCTCCACCCAACTTAGTTAGCATATGTCAGCAAAAATGTGTTTTTTGGAACTCTTGGTGGTTTCAGAGGCAAGAGCTCAAATGTAACGGGTGCACCTATGGATCAAACCAGTTTGGACTTTAGAGAGACACTGAGCAAGAGATTCATGCTAAGGTTTATGGTACCGGATATGCTTGCTGAACTGGACTACAAAGATCTAAAAAAAACGAATTCAGAGCAAACTGAAATCTGAAGCATCAGTCCCATGCCATTAGCTATGCAGTAATCGCAGTGAACATGGAATAAAAGACTGCCTTTATCATATAGTAGTTTATTATATATCACAGCCCACTTTCCGAGTCTGCGCTGATGTGTTTGAACAGTGTGATAAACCGGAAATAAACAGTAAATCAACGTGTAAAAGGGGGTCAGACAAAAACACTAAGATTTTTTCCACAGTATTTTACAGTTTTTTTCTGCAAGAGTGGGGGCTTAAGAAGGTGTATGTGTGTCTGTGTCTGTGTGTGTGTGTCCATAAATACTCTAACACTATCGTAATCTCAGTGATGCTGGGGAAAGTTGTTGAGACAAGGGGTAGATCAAAGGGTTTATCAATGAAGGGCTGATCAAAACGGTGTTCGGCAAGGATTATCCTGCAGAGCATTCTGGGAAAATCCAGCGAGGTCATTGATGCAGTGAAGATGGTGTGTCATAGTATAAATCACTGATTAATGCTTTGCCTTGAGCTCCTTGAGCAGAGTTTTAAGAAGCAGCGTGGGAATTGTAAAATTGAACTGTAAGAGACTTGCATTTATGCCCTGGTCTCTCATTTTTATGTAGCATGCGGTTGGGGCAAAAAAAACACAGGAGAGTATGCGTATAAGTATCTGTCATTTTAATTGTCTCGCAACAGTCAGGAGTAGCTGATTGCAA
The DNA here is from genome assembly GCA_025775065.1 of Hiodon alosoides. Classification (NCBI taxonomy): domain Eukaryota; kingdom Metazoa; phylum Chordata; class Actinopteri; order Hiodontiformes; family Hiodontidae; genus Hiodon; species Hiodon alosoides. The sequence goes on along the minus strand of JAOYSI010013245.1, from coordinate 19,864 downwards.
TTTATTTCCAGTCGTTAGCCTTCTGGGAGATAAAGCAGCCTGCGCATGCCTTTTTCAGCCTGACACCGACCGCGCGACCTTCTGACTGGCCATGCCTCACATGCCCCAGCAATTGGAGAGAGACGCAGGGAAGCTGCCATGCAGTCTGTAGATAGGACCAATGGGCTGTGTCCTACACACAGTGGCACCACCAGTTACAGTCACTCTGACAGATCAGCATATTTCCAGCCAAGTAGCACCTTAGGGGTTTCAGTGCCCGAGAAGCAAATTGGTATAAGTAGCCATTTATTCATTTGTCATTATGTTATTTCACTTGAAAAGGGAAACAGGTGAGCATTTATGCATGCTTAGAGTCAAATCAGGTCCTGCCCAGCCTTGTCCAGCCGTTTGGGCATTCAGTGTTTTCCAGGTAGGGTAGCTTCCTGTTGTTGTTGTTTTACACAGTGCACGGTTCCTCAACTCTTCCACCATGGCTACCGGCTCTCACGGAACACAACAGGTATTCACTGTTGAAGGCCTTTTGAGGTACTTTTAATAAAAGACTCTATGAATCATAGCTGTGGTGATACCATTATGTGAATATTTTACATGGCACTTGTAATCAATCAGACCTTGTTTAATTACACACTGGTGTCTATTTGGTAATGTATTCCTTTTGTATTTTGTTATGTATTTAGCTGGGTTCTTGAATGTGTGTCTATAATTGTTTAGAAGAAAGCTTAGTCCAGGGTCATTAACTGCAAGATTAAAGCAATGGTCTACTCATTTTACAACTCATACTCTTCAGTCACTTCGCCTGAAACGTCTTTTGTGGAGCATTAACCCAGTTGTAATAATGAGCCTTTTGTGGTTTTATTTATAGTTTCCAGCATAAATCTTGGCATATGGAGAGCTATTGTAGAGGTGTGAAATTAATCATTTGTCATTTCAATTTTCAACCGTGCCATTTGGAATTAATTTGTGAATTTCTGCTTGTTGCTGGGATGCATAAACTGCCCTGAAAAACGCCACTCAACTCGTGCACTTGAACGTTGTTCTGCACGGTTCACTGTTCAGCTGCCAAATTCTAATGGCCATACAAAACATTGGACCAATGGATATCTTCGGGCAGATCTCATTGGATAAGGAACCCTTTCTCTGGGAAATAAAACAGACTGGAGCCCTGGAAAAGTGACGAAATAATGACAATATGAAGGTGCCATTCATGGATAAATCAGATAAAACCGGAAAACTTTATTGTTAGGGACAGTACAGGGAAATAAATTGCCTTTTTAAATGGAAATAAACTTTAATGAAAACAATAACCACAGTTATAGACAATATTCCTTGATCTGAAATGACTGTGAATAAGTATGCCCCTTTCCTTCAAAACCATTTAAATTCTTCTAGAAAGGTTTTTAAAAATAACTTTGTATGGGTTCCACACTTCTTCCTGGACCTTTTAGAGATCATCTGGGTTTTTGAGCCTCTTTTTGACTTTTTCTCTTTCCAAATAGTCCACAAATAGTCTACAGTTCGGGATCTTGGCTTTGAGGAGACCATTCCCGCACTTCAAATGACTCCTTCTTAATCATCATTCCTAAATCGTTTGAAATGTTCCTACATGGTGTTGAGTATCATTATGTCTATATGAGAAGAGGACTGTACCAATAACTCTCCCTAGGGGGAGCACAGGATGATGGGCTGCCCAAGACCCATCCTTCATTCTTACTCATTGGCTTCTTCCTCTATTCTTCATCAACAAACGTTTTCTCACTGTAAGCCATCGCCAAGGGTGACATCCATATCGCTCATGGTCTTCTGTTCTTCTGACAGCTCTGTTGTCAACTCAATGCTCTTTCTATCCCTTAAGGATATTATCTCGGCACTGATTATCCCTGTTAAGCAGCAGTCTGGAATATGTCAATAACAAATGAAGTTTATCTTACATGGAATACCTCGTCTAGAAAGTGTAGTGACGCAAGCTATTTTAATCCCAGTTTTTCCTTTCTTATGCATTAAAAAGGGTATAGCTGTAGAAATAGTAGCCCCTATGTATTAAGCTAAGTGCTAATCCTAGTTGTACAGGAGGTATCAGGGGATGTATCAGGAGGAACATTCTAATGAGAAGAAACTCCAAAAAGTAAATGATCAAACAGTATACATAATATATATCACAATATAAAAATGTGATTATGTATGCACTATAAACACTTGCATAGGTACTGTATAGTTTATTTGTGTTGTTGTGACCGTTGGATCTTGAAGATTACAATTGTGCTTAATGAAAAGCTTGGTTTCTTGTCACTCGAACTGTACTGATACTGAGCTGTACTGATAACAGTCGAAATATATACAACACATACTGTATGTATTTCATGGATACCATGACCGTCAACCATTCAATTAAATAATGTTCGAGCAAATAATCTTTTAAGCTGTCATTCTATGAATGGTGTAAGCCAAGGCAAATAGAAGAGTCTATATCAGTTTTGACAGGGCTCAACACCCAGAGGGAAGCCAATCAATTGGTCTCATTATGTGTCGGTCCCTAAGGACACAGGCAGATACCATCAGACAAATACACAGCAAATGAGGACTAATTGTTGCACCGAAACAGAGTCTTTAGTTAACACATCTCTTTCAGAAAATTGGCTATGCGCTCTGTCCTGTACCCTGCTGGTCTGATCCATAGAGAATGGGTGTTGTGTGTGTGTGTGTGTGAGTGTGTGAGCGTGTGTGTGAGTGTGTGAGTGTGTGTGGCTGTGTGAGCGTGTGTGTGAGCGTGTGTGTGTGTGTGAGCGTGTGAGCGTGTGTGTGACTGTGTGTGGCTGTGTGTGAGCGCGTGTGTGAGTGTGTGTGGCTGTGTCAGAGTGTGTGTGAGCGTGTGTGCGTGTGAGCGTGTGTGTGAGCGTGATGCTTCTGAATAACAAGATGGGCCAGGGCTGAGTGACCGGGACACAGATACTGCTAGGATCTCTAACAAGTCAGAGGCTGCGGTTTGATAAGCCAGGGTAGCGGAGCCCAGCCACATTTCTCAAATGTCAAAACCAACACGGAGGAGAACCCGGTGAAACCTCCAGGGCGCGCGGCGCTTCGCGCCGTCTCTCTAATTAAGAGAGCCTTTCCATGGCACCCCCGGCACTGTCTCCCAGCGGTGGTAAGAGAGCGCCGCCATGGGGCAGGGTCCGTTACTGCCAATACCCAAAGGGAACGTTTGCGTCGGACCCAGGACCAGGTGATGCTCACTTTAATGCAAGTTGGAATTAGTCTGCTGAGGGAAAAGTGTCGTTCTCTGAAACACAGAGGTCTTGGCTGTTACAGCACACCTGTCGACAGGATGCCAAACCTTGTCTAACAGTAATACAGATCAAAGATGTTTTTTTAAACACCCTTGGCTTTCTGTACAGGTGGGGAATTGTGCTTTGTTTACGACAGTGAATTTAACGCCTACACTTCAGATGTAAAGATTGCCATCGTGTTTTTCTCGGCGTGAATTATTTATCCTCATGCTTCAAGCGCAGGACTCGCAATGCATTTTGGGATATCGCTGGTGTCTTCATCACGTGGAACTCATGCTGCTCCTCTCCCAGTCTCACAGCTGAGGAACGCTGAGGTTATTTTGCTACATGAGCCACCGCTCATTGCTACCGCTCAGTGTCTGCTTTGTGTAGATGAGATCGGCCACTGGTTTCTGGCTGAATCCTCCGAACACGGACAAAAAACATCTGCTTGTCGTTTTTTTCAGGCAACCGGCGCATTAGCAAGTCAGTGTATGGGGTTTGGTATTCAAACCGTATTTTGGGGGGGGAAACGACGTCGAGATGTCTGAATGAGTTAAAGTAAACGGGGCGATTATGCATCTTAGCTCAGAGAGACAGATTTTACAACAAGCAATAAATTTTGGTACAGTGGATTGTGGGACTTAAGGACCACGCGGTGAGTTACTGCGGAGTGAGCGCTTAGCCGAAGAGGTTTTGTAACTGAAATTAGGCGTGGATGGTGTGGTACTGTACGTGGGTCGAGGGTTTTCTCCACGAATGGACGAGGGAGCGAAGGCGACTGAAAACTTGCAGGGCATGGTATAGATTGAGTACTTAACCTTTTAGCTGCTTAGCAGTGAGAGCCTTTGCTACTGTTCAAATTGCACACCAGTGGAGACCATGTAAAGGTCAAGCCACTGAGCTCTATTCTCATTTACCACATTTCAGCGGTCGCTTGTATGTGGGGCCCTATGGTTTTTGAGTTCAGATTTTATAAAACGAACATAAACTAAAATAAAAAAAAGCAGACGACGTTGAGAAAGTTTGTGGTCCAGTTTCGCTTTCACTCGGGTCTTCTCTCCATGCATTGATTCTCCGCTGCAGCTGATTCAGACCCAGAGCCCGAGAGTCAGGGCTCACCCAGGACAGGACGCCGGTCCATCGCGGGGCAGGGGGCATACACGCAGAAACAGACGCACACTCATAGCGATCACCAATAAATCGAATGTGCCAGGCTTTGGACAGTGGGAGGAAACCAGAGCACACGGAGGAAACTCACAGACAGTAAGCTGAGCCCGATTTGAACTGAGGACCCTGCCCCTCCGTAAAGCACCACTTCCACCAGCCTCCCCTCGAACAATAAATAATAGACAATCGAGCAACGGGCGGATGGGGGGAGGAGTCGACACCAGTATGTTGAGTGCGGCCCATCTCAATGCCACGCTGGAGCCTGTTTTCCCCAAAGGCTAAGTGCCCACTCAGTTGTGAAAGTGGAAAAATTGGGGTTGACGTATGTGGTCGAAAAATCTAAGTGATGACAAGGGAAAGGTGGACTGTCTCCGCTTCCTCCCCCAACCCCCCCTTTGTTTGACAGTGGCGGGTGAACTGCCATTTATCAAGATTGCACACTTGAAGTAATTCATTGATTTGTTGCTAGTTACTACGTTTAGTATAGAGCACAACTAGTGGCAAAAAAGGCTTTGTTTCCTGGGCTGGATCCACTTAATTCCCCCCACATCCCAGACAGTAAACTGACGTCCAGATGAATTTGTCAACAAATTCTTTGGTCAGAAAGTTTGCCAGTGTTTACTCAAAATGGGATACTGACAAACAATGCCATTAATATTTCCACAATATTTATTTATTTTTGCCATTAAGTTTGACCTGGGTGACTCTTTTCTTCCCTGAAACACTGATTAACGAGCGAGGACTCAATAAATGAGTCAATGAAGCTAGCCCGTGGCCATGATTAGAAATTTGGAAGGTTCATTTAGCCAACTAATGAAGGCCACGCCAATGTGTGACTTACACAAACTAGGCCGGATGCACATGTGCTGGGCTCTGCCTTTCCAATGTACTGAAACTAATTCAGATAAAGAGTTCCACGGAGGTAGTCAGAGCAGCCTTTTAAACTGGATTGGTTTCCGCTTAGAAGCCGGGAGATCGTCAGAAGCGTGGGGGTTTATTTTGATCAGGGAAAAGTATGGCTCTTCAGTGCCACAGGTAATACAGCAATATATCAATAAACATTGTATTTGGTATATTAAATACAAATCAGCAGAAATGGGTTTTTAAGGGTACATTTCATTTGCAGAGCACTGAGAGATCATAGAAAGCGCCTTATCTTTCATAGGGCTGTTATCGTTGGTTTTGTTTGGTCTCTCGTTGTTCATGGAAGATCTTTATCTGTGAAACTATGCAACGAAAATACGAAATACAAGCACACAGACAGGGTCGAATTTGCAGTTGTCAATGCACCAAACATGGATTTCTTTGGCCAGGGTGAGGAAACCCATGAGGACACAGGGAGAACCTGCAAACTCCACACTGACAGTGACCCACAATACAGCCCATTATCCAGGTGCTGTGAGGACCCAATTCTAACCGGGTCACATGCTTCCTAGTTTTAGGTTACAAATCGGATCAGACCATCACTTTATGGTTCCAAGCATTCTCAACAATGACAAATGAGTAAGATGAATTCTGGGCCGACACATTGCCAACATAAACGTTTGACCATTTTGGTTAAATTCCTATTTTGAGAGGCGTAGTTAATTTATGACCTGTTTAGGGGGGGTGTAAATATGCAATTCAGCACAGAATGCATATGAGCGCCCTGTGCGCCCTCTACCCACAACACTGGACATTAATCTTTGCAATACACTAAGTGTTGTTTTATTAGAGATGTTGAACGGCTCTTTGACTTTGTTTTGATGGGTAATAAAAAAGGACATTGCTGTGTACTTGGACAATACTAAGGCCTGGGTCTATAGCATCTTCTTTGTCAGGTGTGTGTGCTTTTGCTAGATGTGTAAAACCGGGCGTGTATCAAAACGTTTTTATTGGCGTGCGAAAAATGCTTACCGTTGCTCGCCTTCTATTTTGAGCGACGTGTCTGAGAAGTGCTCAGTTTTCTTAGAGCGTGCGTCACGGAGTCGCTGCCAAAGATCGTTTGCCGATGAAGGATTTGTATGAAGAAATTACCCCTTATCAGGATGTAGAACACATCGAACGGTGTTTATGAGCTTTACGTGGAGGAAAGGGAGGAGGTCAAGGGAAGCTGAATTACACTGCCTCTAGTGACTCAGTGCTCTCAGTTTGAAGTGTAAATGGGAAAGTGCATTTGTAATGTTATCGATGTCGAGCCGGAATGGAAATGTGAATGAACCAGAGAGATTTTGTAATCCCTTTTTTCTCTGTAAAAACACAAGGTTGCCAGTAAAGGCACATTTTCAATTGGCCATCAGTAGTTCCTGTTCTGTTCCATTTACCCCACAAATGTCCATCACAGAAAATTATACCGCAAAGATAACATTGAGATTTTCCTGATGCTACAGGAATTATACTTTCTTTCCCTTGATATTTAACAGTAGTCTCTCAACGTAATTCACCTTAATACAATTTTTTTAATTATATAAAAAGAAAATTCAATTATAATTTCTATTATAATTTCGATTCATTAACTAATGTTTTAATGACAATTCATTAGAGGTCTTCAGGGAACTGCATTCATTCCTCTTTTTAAAAATAATTTTGCGGCCTGCTTACAAGCATTTGTAATGTGTGAAAGCAAAAATTACCACTGCATTTTATACTTATATTGTATAAGAAACATCTCTAGAATTTAAAACAGTGCGTATTGACTGTTCCTCTCCATAAAGTCCCAGAGTAGTCCCAGCCACATCTAGACGCTTTTGTGTTCAGTTTGTGTGAGACTACTTGACTTGAATAACCCGTGTTGTTAACCTATTGTAATACTGGAGCTACGGTTACAGAAAGATCGAAGTCTGCCTATAGGTTAAAGCACTCTAACGTTGAACGTTGTGATTGGGCCTAAACTTGAAAACTATCTTACTGTGTGCTCCTAGAAGCACCTCTGCACACTTAATCTGTGCACCTTTAACCTCATTTATAAACTTTATAAACATTTTAAGATTGGCGGTTTCCAGCTTCTCAGCTAGTGAAGCCCGACTGTCGCAGCTCTGTCTCGGCAGATTCGCCAGACAGGGGGAAGGCCTCTCTCACTCAGAAAGACAGCTGTGCTTGGACTGCAGGGTACAACAATTATCATTTTTAACATTGGAGGGGTCCACCATGCTTTTGAATTGCCCCCACTGGTACCCATTGTGTTTAGTTTATTTTAATGGACCCCCAGAATGCCAGAAACCTACTAACGGGGGTGTTGTTTTTTTTTTCATTTTTAAGGTTTTTTAAAGTTCAGGTCCTCCAGTGCTATTTTTCATTTCACCAGCATTTCTTTGTCGTAGATCCAATCCTATTCCTATTCAGTCAATCTCCTATATCTTCTGGCTTGTATTTCATTGAAGCTCTGCTTTTGTCAAGCCCTGCAGTCTGTCTCTCTCTCTCATTTATATATAGATATACATGAGAGAGACAGAGACATTTCCATAATGTTCCTCTAACTTCCCTGTGCGGGAAGCTTACGGGTCTACATATTTCCAGTTGAATTAAAGAGGTTTATTGCTCTGGTGAAATGTTCATTTTTCACAGTGCTTGGGGAACAAAAATAAAAGGCGTCTGGATAAGGAGGGTCTAAACCTGACCCGTAATCTTGATGTTGTGACGGGATTATAAAAATTATAGCAATGTGCTGGCAGTGCTCACGCGTGTTTTCCATGCTTAACGGCACAAGAGTTCTCTCACACTGCTTGTCACAGCACAGACGGGGTGTCACAGCACAGACGGGGTGTCACACACGACACACACACACACACACACAACCTCACTGTCATGCATGAACCCATGTGGAGGCAATAGGAGACTAAATACACATGCACACATGCACAAACACACACACACGTCTACTCACATGGGCCTTTAGCAGATTTAGTTTCATTCGCTCCAGAAGTCATACGAGAAGAACAATTGTAAACTAGTTTAAACCAGTTTCAAAAGACGGTATTGATGCCATTGAAATTGAGATAATTATTATGTGATGCTAATGATTTGACAATGTATGTTGATTAACAGCATTGGGCTTTTCTCTTTTTACTCATTTATACCAATTAGGTCTTTTTCTTACAACCAAGGCCCTTTGTTAACTGCTGGTGCTTAGCGTGTGTCTGATGTGGTTCAGATATTCCTGGACCTGCTATAGAACCCGTGTTATCTTCCTGTTTGCACTCACTGTAAGTCGCACCGAGTAGGCGTCTACTAAATAAATAAAATGTCATTAAAATCTCAAAAATGTTGGCGTGTATCAGTTTCAGAAATGACCGAAATGTTTCCTTTTCTGCTTTTGAAACCCTCCCACAAGAACGATAAGAAATGCCGTTTGTGTGAGTGTGCCCAACCCCTCTTGGAGGTGCCCAAGCTGCCACACGGGGCACCCACTGGCAAGTGGATAACCGGCAGCCAACATTAGCGTTAAAGGGAGTCGGTGTTTTCCTGCATTCTCTCGGCTTTTCTGAGCGGACCGTCGGAGCCGAGCAGCTCCGCACCATCCAGGCTAAAAGGCTCAAGGGCTTCGTGCGCTGGACGTGGAGCAGAGGATGGAGCAGGATGCATGTGCCCGTGTTTGTGGTGCAAGAAAGCAGCCTTAAAAAAATACTTGCATTAAGATCAATCGTGCACCCAGACACCTTCAATTATTCATCACGCCTCCTTAGAAATTCCACATGTATTATTTAGACGTATTGAATCTAATTTTAACATTCCATCATGAGTCACGTCTCAGCATGATGGAATTCGGTGCGTAGCAGACTGCCATATGAAGGCCCTTCATCAAACACAGGCACAAACACACGCGCGTGCAAACACACACACGCGCGCACAAACGGTATATTTACAGCAAACAAAACGGGGTTTACATTTTGCGGTAGGATAGGAATGCGATACCATCTGGTAATCCCTGGGGAGGAGGGCATTGTGCTGCGCTGTAAATCGTCAGCTTTTCGTCAGGTTTTCTTTGTCTTTAGCTTTGCTCGGTGAGCGAGCTAGCGGAGCGAAGTTCTCCTATTGTGCACATCCGGAGAGGTGGGGGGGGGGGGTCTTCTGCGAACAACGTCTTTCCCATCCAGGGGCGGTGGTATTATGTAAATGTCCTGTCTGGTAGATGCTTGGCGTCTGCATGCTGTCAGCCTTCGTGCCCCACAGCTGCCAGGTGGAGGCTACACATTATTAACCGTGAATGGGAGGGGTGAGACCTTGCGGTATTCCCAGAATCGGTGATTCTTTGGATTAACAGCTATATCCATCTGTAGAGCGGGTCGGCAATGACATTGAATGACAAAAAAAATTTTTTTTAATGTATTTTGTGAAATCAACAGGTTAGCTGGACATTTAGACAGCCGATTGCTAAAAGGGGTTTGGTGCCTTTTACTTAACTAGCTAAGCAGCTTGTTAGGCCTTTATTTGTGCGTTGAGCCCTTGCTCAACACAGACGACTACCTCTTTTCACAAATACTAGCCTACCTTTGGCCACCCCAACCTCCACTCATCTATTTAATCAGAGGGCTCCAGTCCGCAGCAAGCCACTGGCCGCCGGCGTTCCGTCAGGAAGATCAAAAACGCCGGATCAGAAGGCCTACTGTTAACATTTTTAGGCTTAAACGCCAGCTTGAGTGTGGAATTTCTGGGGGTTGGATGAATTTTCATCCTCCCAGCAGCCCTGCATCCTTGTCAATTAGAGCCTGTCTCCTATTACTAGCTCACCCCTTTGGTCATGTCCTGTCGATTAAATAATTATTGTTGAGGTTTGAAACAAAACAGAAATTACAAAAATGTGGACTTTGTTGCATTAATTTACAAAAATTACTGTATTGCTGTTATGTCTTACTGTGCCTGAGGTTGCTAGTTCTCGAGATCGTTTTTATTGATTACGTTATTTAATCATTATTTTCACTGTTTTTCCCTGTCCTTGATGTAACCTTGAATGTATTTGTTTTCAGCTTGCCGGGTTCATCTATGCCTGTTATGTTGTGAAGCTGATCTCAGAAGAAGAAGACAGCTGTGAGTATCATCTCTTTCACAACGTTTTCTTTTCACACTTTAAAGCTTTAAACGAAAATTCCGTTAAATTTTTTGAGGTCTGAAATGACGCAGATTAAAGATGAATATCGGTTGCGACAAATTAGCTATTTTTAAAAACCGAAGCAATAACACTAACGTCCACGTGTTTGTTTAGACACGTCAGTATTTAGCCAAGCCAAATGCAGCAGTGGGAAAGAGTTTGCTGTTATCGACCCCTGCCTGCAGCCACGAGGACACTTGCTAAAAGTAAAGGATATTGTCGTGGCAACAGCGCTGTGCCTGCTAATGTGCGCCGTTGTTTCGGAAAAAAGATCATACAGCCAAGTAATTAAGACAGAACTTTGGTTCACTTCGCCGTTAATTCGTTAGGTACCCACGTACCCACTGAGATTTTTAAACTTTTGATCTCATCAGCCAAACACACCAAAAGGCTATACGTTGAGCAGGCTGAAAGAGCAAATTGATGGGTCCTTTTTTTTAGCCGTTCGTTGGCCACCCTTTCTCTTACATTTCTAAGTGAGAGATATGCCTGTGTGAGAAGCCGTCTTGTTGACCACCACAGGCCATGATGTTTTGTTTTACATAGTTTTCTTGCCCCCTTTGAGAGAAGGTCTCAGTTTCATTATCACTGCCATCGGGATTAGGTTTGTGATTCAGTTAAACGTCTCTATTTCTCAATAACAAACTAAACAAACCCAGTTACCAGATTTAAAAATGTAAACACTCCAGTCTGTCGATAGAGGACAACTCAACCCGGTTACCAGATTGCACTGTCATTCTTTTAAATTCTTTCAACAAAAGAGTGCATGGCACTCATAGGAGAATGCATGTCACTCACAGGAGAATGCATGTCACTCACAGGAGAATGTGCTTTGGAATTGAGTGTTTTAGTTCTCGTTCACTAGAAGAGTGTCACATTATTTGACAAGATGCAGTGGAATAATATTGTCCAAACACTGACACTTCCTCCAGCAAATGAGAAGGGTATTGATGGGATGATCCCCCAGGCATGAGGAGGCACTAATCTGAGGGCCGTATTGGCAATTATTGTTCTAATTAATGTAGTGCATGAAACACCTCTGTGAAGGTAATGAACAGCGCAAACCAATCAGCTCTTTCAGGCGGTAATTACAGTTAATACCGGGAGTAATGTCCCAGGGTCCACTTTAAGATGGGACTTATTTAAAGAAACGATTTCACCTCCAAGAGAAAATCAGGAAGCTGCTGCCACTGGAACGTGCCAGGCAGAGGAGAGACTTCTTTTTTTCCTCTCTCCTAAATAATAAAGAAATCAGGTTTGGATTCTCCATTGTGGGAACAGAAGCCGAATGCAGTGTACTGAACCCGTCTCCCGGGGGGTGCTTAGCTTTTTATTATTTGATCTATGAAGGAAGTTTTTGGGGTTTATATGCAGAGATGCCTTCATCTGACTGAAATCAAGATCAGCATGCCTGTAAAAAAGGCCATCAGATGTCCACACTAGAGCCCACAAGGGCTCCACGCTAATGCTAATATTACTGATATCCACCGGTCCTTTGAGGCAACTTTCTTTGGTCCAGCCATGATTTGCCCCATAGAATTTAGCCCCAATATTCCTCTGCGTACACCTCAAACCAGTAAATTATATTTGTCATAATCAACTTTCTCTCCCTCTCTCTATCTACCTACATATATATATATATAAATGTATGTATCTAATTAGCCTGGAGACATTTATCCACCAGGACCTTTTAAAGCCATTTTCTCTGTTGAGACAAAAGCCCTTTCAAACCGCTCCTCTTTAAAAAAAGAGCTCATTATGATTGCCTAGGAGGTTTATATTAGCATTTACCCTGGTGGGGCATTCATGCATTAATCATACAAGTGCAGATTTATTTTATAATCAAGTAAAAAAACATGAACACGTATCACCTACACTCATTCATTTCTACGTTTCCAACTTTGTCACGCCACGTGTTTCAGTGTTATTTCCTGGCCAATCTGATTAGTCGATTACTGTCTATTTCACGCGCATATTCCATTTAACAGAACAATGAAATCATTATCCTTTGTCTTCGTGTGCAGATGAGCCCAGGTGGGCCGTAATGCGCTCACATTTACTTTTGGGTCAGATATTTGCTTCAGCGGAGAATTAAATAGTGACTGTAGGTGTCTGCATTTAGAGATGGTTTAAGACAGAACTGGGTGGGGCGTCGGTGGACGCACAGAGCTCCAGATGGAGGGAGATTTCCCCACTGACCACTGTAGGCCCACTGATAAGGAAAGTCCAGGACAGGGGCAAGGTGATAAGGTTTCCTACGGGGTGAACTAAAAGCCTCAGGAGAGCTTTCACCTGGAATTGTCATTCGGCGCCAAGGAAAGCCGCGTCTAGCTAAATCTCCCTTTAATCACCATGTTAATTTCCCTCATTGAAGAGTGTGTGGCAGGAATGTGCAGCTGAGTGGATGGTTATTGAAGGCTGGGCCATCAGGGCTTTGTGTGTGCTCGGACATCTAAACCTGCTGGGACTCCAAAACAGCTGTCCCAGTCTTTGAAAGGAGCGTGGACGTAATCTCGTCAAGTCTGTTATTTCACGTGATCCTCTAATCCTAGGGGCCGCACCTCTATTGTAGCGATCAGCGGATATTGGCCCTTTCCAGCCCCTCAATAGTCCCACACTGATCATCCACTGCTTGGGATTATTACGGACACACACTGGCCGACACGCGGCTATTGTGCGCACCAACCCGCTCAAACACGCACACACAGGCCAACGCACACACACACACACACACACAGGCCAACACACACACACACACACACACAGGCCAACACACACACACACACACACACACACACACACAGGCCAACGCACACACCGCACAGGCCAACGCGCGCAAAAGCAAGCGCTTGCATGCACACATGCTGGCAGTTTCGGACGGCTGTTTAATACCCTGCCAGTCAATTGCGCCTGTCCTTTTTTGTCTTCCTCTTCTAGTCGATTTTATAGGTGGCTTTGACTCCTACGGTTACCAGGGGCCGCAGAAGACCTCACATTTGCAGCTCCAGCCCATGTACATGTAAGTGTTCCTACCCCAGGTCCAGCACCACTGAAACTAGGCCTCATGTTTTCTTCAGCCACCCTGCCTATGAGCAGGGCCTACAGCGCTCTCTTACTTCAAACTTAGATCGCACTGGCCAAACTAAAGATCACAGTTGACACAGGTTGGATAATAGTAAGATCAACACCGGGAACGGTATTGTTTGTTCAGATGAGGTCCACAGCTTGTGTGCGTGGCTTGACGAACATGAAATGAAGGGGGAGAGGGGTCAGTTCTCTAGCCCCAAAGGGAATTCTCCTTCGGCTGACGCTGGACAGACTGGGGAAATTATTTTTAAATCTCTGTGAGCGGTCTAGCCCGTCAACTGTGTTAAGCAGAGATCACCAGGTGGTGGGACAATATTAGCAGGCTGAATGCGTCTGCAGTAGAGCGTAATTGTAAATTGACCTCAGGAGAAAAGATTAAATAAACAGATGTCATTGCTTTTTATCATTAGAATCAATGTACTTCCCAACAAAAGCCCTCTTTTGACAACAGATATTTGCCAAAAAATGTAGTACACGACGTAATTGACTTCTACGGTTATTTAGTAGCCTTGTTTATGATATCATGCACACGCAGGCGCTGTATGGCTTTGTATGCCAATGGCGGAAACTAAATGACAAAAATCTGACCACGGCATCTCTGCAATGCCCGTCTGATTCGGACTGAACGTGCCTTTGACCGTAACCACAGAGCTGTAGTGTCTAGATGGTGCTACCATAAGGATACCAGTATTGTTTTGAGGATGCATTATTAACATATTTTCTCTTTTCCCTATTTCTAGGTCGAAGTAACCAGGACATCTGCCTTATAAACAAATCAGATGGAGGACTCTCTGCTTTCCCTTCATCTTCTTTCTTAATCATCTTAAAATAATAGTGTCTTATAAACTGACTGAAAAGAAGAAAATTGATTTGACGTTTGGCCTCAAAGACTAAAATGACTACACTGGACTTTTCTTTGTCTGTTTGGCGGATACTGGTTGGAGTCGCTGGAAAGACTAGGGCTGGTGGAAGGGTTGTCACCCGACGCAAGAGCGCCCTCTTGTGGTGATATCCTTCTCACTCTTTCCAGATCTCCACACAGGAACCCAGATGCTTGCTGATAGCAGAATGACTAGAATATTAAGGCAGCAAATAACATTGATCCTAATAGACTTTGCCCAAAGGGATCAAGATCCTGGATGAAAAAGAGCTACTGGAACTGTGCCATATATTGAGAGCATTTCACGATAACCGAGATTGTCAGTGTATGTCGATGAGCATAATTACAAATTCTCTTCCCTGAATGAATGTTCATTAACTCATCAATACGACTTTAGTTGTCTTAAGACAGTAGCCTATTTTCCATGAAGGGAGCACATTAGACTCTATTTATACCTAAAATTATTATTTTGTTTATATTGAAGTATTTCACCCATATGCAACTATAATATCTATCCATGGACCATCGCAGGGAAAAAAAACCTGTTTAATTTGTGAAAATGGTTTACTTTCCTGTCCTAAGGTTTTATTTGTCCTGAAAGTGCCAAGAACTGTGATATAAAATGGACTAGTGATAATACTGGATGTTCCCGTGTAGAGAAAATATTTTTCAGCAGTAATCATTCAAACTAAATAGCTCTTTAAATTCAGTTGACTTTTCTTACGGCGACTCAGTATGGCATAAATCACATTTGTTTGCATGAGATTTCACAGTATGTTGCCCATTGAACTACTGAAAAATTCACTGGAAATAAAGCAAGGTATAAGTAAATTTCAGGTTGTCAGGAACCGGTTACATTTGCTGTATCAAGTGCGTTGTTGGCTTTTATGAAACGCCTCTAAGAATCCTGTCAAATGACAAAATAGAAAAGAGATGTTACTTCTTTGAATTTGAGGCCGTTTTTTGACATGTGTAACAGTGTTTACTCTTTTATAGTCCGATAGTAATTTGTTATGTTTGTGTAAAGTGGGCCTTTATTTCCTTATGACTGTACACAAGGTGAAAAGGAGATCTCAGTGTAGCTCACGGATAGCGTGACGGTGCGAGGGGCAGGGGTATGTGGTAGAGTTTGTGCCGTGACTGAAACGTTGTGCTTTGTGTAGTGTAAGGCACAGGGGCCCTGAGTTCTGCCAGGCAGCGTCTGTGTGTTTTTTTTTTAAATATATATATATATATAGGAATGTCACGTGTTCCTTGTAGAGGGGCTTCTGATCCTGGAAAACGCTCGGGTTTGTGAACACAGACTTTGCTTCTTGGCATCCGCTCTGTCTCTGACTTAAGATTTGCGTGTCATTAGGCCGCAAATGGGGGATACATGAACATCTCTGTAAATTAGACATCTCAGTTTTTACAAACCGACCTCTGTTCAACAAGAGAAATTGTCTGAATTCTTGATATTCTTTGTTACCCCTCCCTAACACGAAAATTATTCTTTATTGATTTTGTTTTACATTCCTACAGGTTGATCATTTAAGTAGAACACAAAAGCTGAAATGGGTCTCCATGGAACATCACCGTCTACAATGGTGAATGGGCTCTTCAGCATAACGAAGCAAATCACCATCTCCATAGAATTTCACCGTCTAAAATTTTAATGGATCATAAAAAATGTATATATACTCACTAAGCATAAATCTCATATGATGAACAAGGCTGCTGAAGCCTGCTTAATGTGTTTGAGACGAGACGTGTCTGTGAACGTGGGTGCACAAAGGGGTGTGCAGGAGGTGTGGACAGATTCTGAAGAGAGTGAACACAAACAGCTCAAACAATGTCGTGGTCTCCAATCTCCAGTGCCATCTTTAATCATCGCAAGCAATGAGGAAAAGACGCCAAGGCTGTCTGTACAAGTTAAGAGCTCACATACAGATTGGACAGCGTTTGGGGAACAGCGAACCAGACCTCCCAAGAAAGCTCTCTGTGTGATTGGAAAGACCATTGCATTCTGGGCTTTTATAAGCGTAATTTGACTTATACAATAGAGAATCAAAGGCATGGCTTAATATCAGCTACGAGTCAGTAGTGGATGGTCCAGACTCATAGAGAACGTATACCATATTCTCAGTCAGGCTCTTAGTTTATGTAATGGTATGTAATGGCATAGCTATGTACTATATAATAGCACTGAGAAATAACATATCTGTATTGTCCATCACGCATGCTATTAATTGTCGACTAACTCAGTGAGACTGAGACCGAAACTGGCCTGTCTTCAGTCCCCTCCTTCTCATCCAACGGTTGCCCGCGCCCCATGGCCCATGCGAGAAGGCGCAGTTCACTTGGCGGCCCGTGTCAGAAGGCGCAGTCCTCTTGACATAACCCTCAGAGGTATTCAAAAGGGCACCTGCACACGGCCGGCTAACTGGCTCTGCGTTACCTCACTGAACCCGTGAGCCGCGTACAGATGATCAAAGCCGCCTCAGACCCCCGTACTTCTCATCTGCCAGAATCGTTGTCATTTACGTAACTTTTGTGGGCTGTGCTTGACAACAGGCATTTACCCAGAAACCCAGGCCTGGCTGCACAGCACCTCTGCCCAGGGTATTTAGGAACAAAAGACCTCCTCGGTGAACATGATAAGTTACTCCATGTTTCCTGCACCCTTTATACTCTGAGGTGATGCCAGGATGTAAATAAGCCCGTTCTTAAGCAGTTCTGCTACTGTTGTGATATATTCAAGATGTTGTATGGGTTTAAAGTTCCTGTTAGGCTTTTATATGGATATGGCAGACAGTGTTAATAGTTTCAACATTTAAGGAAAGCCTTGTGTTAGACTGTAGCGGGTAATGTCTGTCTAGAAGCCTCCTTGCTTGCAGTGCTGACTTCTATTTTTAAATTAGTTTGAGCTTTTTTCTATTTCTGTTACTTTTTAAAATGACTGTAAATACAATAAACCCAGACTGTGGGAAAAGGCGCTCGCAGGTGTTTTTGTTCTTCTTTCACGTCTGCTCTCCCATCCTGTTTCTGTCTGGCTTTCACGAGCCACTTCTCGAGCCCGAGTTCTCAGGTAAGCATTCACCACGACGGCGGGGCACGGGAATGCAGAGGCGATTAAGGGTTAATCATACCCCCCCCCCCCCACACACACACACACACACACACACACGCCCAGCCCACCCTATAAGAGGTGGGTAGAACACTTTATACGGGGCGGGTACCTCTGAAGGTACAGATTGGGGTTTTTACTTCACCGTTTCCCACCTTCTCAGCGAAGCTCGGAGGGTTATTCTTATCCCAGACCCAGACCTTTAGAGATTTACTTAGCATACAAAGCCTGCCCTCTCAAAGAAGGGGAAAAAATAATCTACTACTTCAGATCTTTTGCCAAGGGAGCAATTTAACCATAAAAGCATTTTAATATAATACAGAGACACTTGATATGTGCTAAGAGGGAAAACAAGTAGTTCAGGAATACAAAAATCTATATCCGATGCCATTGTTATTTATTCAGTTTATAATCCCCTGTGAGCAGTTACCGAAGAAGAGGGTGAAACTCACCCTCTTGCTGGGTCAAGAGGTCATATGGTCACCATGTATGAACATACACACCTACACAACTGCAAATGCTAGACTCTACCCACCCCCTCAGTGCAAATCCAAAGTCACGACTTCACCCCTGACTATGAATCATACCTGACCCCTGACTGCGAATCATGCCTGACCCCTGACTGCAAATCAAAGCCATGCCCCTTAAATCGCCCCACTTGGGATATGGCCTTTAGAGAAGTTAAAGGCTTTACATTGTATAAATGTTCCTTTAGCCAAGGAGGGAGGGCCGTCTACGAGCCAATGCCAAAAAGTGTGCCTTTTCGACTCATAACACTGACATGAGTGCAAACATAAGTATATGCTGGAGGAATTTAATATTTCATGTTCTATTCTGACATTTAAAAAATAATAAAGGTAATATTCTTTTCTTTTTTTTGTTCCTAGAACTTTGGGGCCACCGTAGTTTAATTATTAATGATTAAAATGCTTTGGAACCAGTGATTGGATGTGATTTTTTATTGTGTTGTAAAGAGTTTTCTCAATACGGCCATATTTTCATTTGCATAAGAAACATTTCCCCTAAGTTGCCCTGCACCTAATACGCTGAATATTTTTGGCAATTGCACTGAGTGAAAACAGATACCCTCATGCAGAATGTGGTCCTGTCACAGTATATAGCTGGGAGGGGAACATTTTACATATGATTTTTTTTTATCATTTTACATATGATAAACACTGAACCTTCACCGAATTCTGAGCGAAGACTGGTGCTGGACCGAGGTTGACGTTGCTCATGACACCACGGGGAGCAGTAGGGGTCAAACGTTTGGTTTGCTGTCCCGTGTCACAGATCAGATGCTGATACCCAATAGCTTTCTGTCCGCACCGTCAATCCCCCCAAGGGGAACGTTCTCTCACTGCTGCGAATTGTCCAAACGGGACAGAACTGAAGATCAGTGAAAAGCGTCAGATGTTTTGAGTGGAAGCTCGAGGGTTCAATGTCTTTACAGTTCCATCCCTTTGATGCGTTTGACGTAAAACATTTGTGCAGAGTGCTACTCTATGGCATGCTCGACTGTATGATTATGAACATGTAGGTACAGCTTCTGTGTAAAATAATGATTAATCATCGCTCATTTAACATTGCGTGTGTGTGCGTATGCGTGTGTCTGGGTGCGCAAACGTGTATGGGTGTGTGTGTGAGTGTGTGTGGTTGCGCGTGTGTGTGAATCTGTGTGTGTGTGTGTGTGTGTGTGTGTGTGTGTGTGTGTGTGTGTGTGCGTGTGCGTGTGCGTCTGAGTGTGCGTGTGAGTGTGCGTGTGAGTGAGTGTGAATCTGTGTGTGTGTGCGTTTGCTTGCGTGTGTGTGTGTGTGAATCTGTGTGTTTGCGTGCGTGTGCGTGTGTGAATCTGTGTGCCTGCGTGCGTGCGTGCGTGCGTGCGTGCGTGCGTGCGTGCGCGTGCGCGTGCGTGTGTGTGTGAGATTAAGTGCACTCTCAACATGACGGCTGTGGCCATCTTCCTGGTGTATAAATTACTTACATTTGTTAGTACTGTAGTGAGTGTAGTGAGTAGTGAGTGTAGTGAGTGCTCCAGTTGATCTCTCTCACACGGATGCGCTCACACGTGCCCTCGTCATACACAGTTAATGCTTAATGGGGAATGTGGTGCCTCAGTTTAGTTGGTTACCAGAGAAAAAAGGGGAGGAGTTGTGAGGAAGAACAAAGACAGGGGGTGGAGTGTGCCGGTTGCTTGGAGGGGAGAGAGAGAGAGGAAGTGAGAGAGAGAGGGTGAGAGAGAGAGAGAGAGAGAGAGAGAGAGAGAGAGAGAGAGAGAGAGAGAGAGAGAGAGAGAG
>JAOYSI010013234.1:0-39360 GCA_025775065.1 Hiodon alosoides | reverse complement strand
AGGTCGTTAAATACTGTTTGTAATTAGCCTGATCCTCAGCCGGTGCTGATGGGCGTGCCCGGACCTCTCCCGTGCGTATATTCGAGACGGACGCGTGGCACAGTCACGATCTCGTTGCTTACGATTTAGTTGGTCACGATCTAGTCGCTCACGATCTCGTCGCTCACAATCTCGCTGGTTGGGCAGGGGGCCACAGGGGAAGACAGCAGGCAGACTCAGCTTCACTAGCTCCCAGGACACAAAGACAGACACACTTAACCAGGAGGTGCTCCCCATAAACTGGATGTTTCAGAGAGGCAAATGTCTGTGTGTGCCAATGTATGCGTGTGTGCGTGTGGGTGTACCTGTGTGCATATTTGTGTGAATGTGCATGTGTACTGCCAGAGTGCAGTTTTGATTTTCCTATAATTCATTACATGCCCTTAAGGAAACTGAGTAGTCAGCCCTACGTGTGGTTCTTGCTTCCCTGCCATATTTAATTATTTACTAGAAGCTATTGCCACTTCTGACTAAAGCACTAGTTATACTCTGACTGATATTTAGCTGCTGCATGCTGCTGCTGTACTCGTACCTGCGACCATGTAAGTCATCCTGAATATGAGTGGCTGCAAAATAAATACATGCATAAATAATGACAGATCCAAATGGACGTTGTACTGTACACCCAAATGTGCTTGTCCTCACACGCATTGTTAAGGCTAAATCATTGCAAGAGAGGGGAGATGCAGACAGGTAACATTTTCTGCAGCGTTTTAGCTTAGGCCCACCAGGGGCCGCTGCTGATATCAAAAACCTTCCCAGTCCCGACCTCACAGTAACCCTCAAATCTTGATGCCCAAACTAGGACGACCAACAGTCAAACTACGATGAATCAATCACAAATTACAGGACAGTTTCTCAACCACTAGCCTTTTCCCTGTTTGTTTTGTCCCTCAACAGCTAGTAAATGCCCCAAATTGAAAAAAAAATTCATATTTAATCATCTAATCTAATTTATTCAATGTGCCTATGCCATGATTTCATGGTTTGTCTCAGTTTCCATGGCAGTCTGTGCTTTATTTTTTATTTTTTATTTTTTAAAATTTATTTTAAGATTAAGCACAGGAATGTATTACAACTGGCACTGCGTCGGTTTGGCTAAAGATTATGATGCCACAGCAGAGAATGGACGCGAGGAGACACTTGATGCAAGTCGATGTCGGAAGGGGGCGTAAAGTGTCACAGAAAACTTGAAATGCATAAACAAAAGTTTTGATTAGTGAGTAAATGTTTAAATAAATAAACACATTGTGAAATGATTCATAAATACATGCATAAATAATTGTTGATTGACACACACACGCACTTTGAAATATAAATGTCAATACCTTGGTCAGTTTGAAATGTTAAATTCATTTGTTTCGAACATACATAATACATCTATGCTGTTTTTCTACGCGTGTGTACACACACATGTTGTAACACTATGTGAACACTTCGTGAAAGGATTTCATTTGTAATACATGCCGGTAATTTCATTTTAATTATGCATGACTTGGTAAATGCAGCGAGATGGAATTACCTCTCAGCAATGGGCAGAGGAAATGTGGCTTGTGGAATGTACCGCTTAATGATGGATCCTGAGAAAGACACCTCCTTTAATTCGCCACACCTGATTCGATAATGAAACTTGGGTGACGATTTCACGGTGCGGGTGGATTAGCCCTTCTTGTTCCAGTTAAATAATTAAGTTGAATGACTTTCAGGCCTCACGCAAGTCGTGCAGCTGAAATGATTTGTGACGCTTTGACAGGGACAAGTTTCAAGATGCATTCCTCCAATTAATATTCATATTCCAATATTAACAGTGTGTCTGTTTCATTCTCTTTTAGGACAATATGTCTTGAAATTGCTAAACTTTGACAAATGACAAAAGGGGAAAAAATTTACTATAAATTTTAAACAAATAACAGATAAAAGTGCTAAAAACAGGCAGCATGTTCCGTGCTAGAGAGAGGTAATTAATTAGGGCGTTGGACACTTGGCATGGCCTTAACCTAATTTTTCTCCTTTGCTGGTGATTAATATGAGGCTTTGAGAGACGGTGGGTCACTGCTAATGAAGACTTATGCCTGCTATATGAGACAGCTTGTCTTTGGCCAGAGGTCACTCTGTCAGGCTCTGGGAGCGCAAGCCATCCCAAACCCTACAGTCAACACAGAAAGGCACCTGTGGACAAACGGTAACAGGCTTTTGTTTCCCAAAAGGCTGAAAAACGCGCCTTGGTTAGGAGTTATACTCCCTGCTGGCGGCCATTATGCAAAAGTAAAACATTGCGGGTCTGCCACAGTTCTCCCCGCCCACCCAGCTTCTTATCACGAGCCGCTGGAATTAGGGCCACAGCCTTGATACTGAGAGAGATTTATTGCCCTCTACTGTGCTGGCACACTAAGCCACTTACCGTTCTGGTATACACACACTCAAATATCCATAAAGACAAACATGCACACACATATAAACACTCTAACAAACGTACGCGCGCTCACACACACACACACAGACACACACGTATGGACACACACACACATACACACACACGCTTGTTGAGGTCCTAATGGCAGTCACCAGGCCAGATTAAAGCACTGTGCTGTCACCGGGCAGCGGCCTTTAATCAAACACTTGTCGGATCGCTCCATTATCGGCTTCTGTCCCAGAGAGCTGTGGGGGGGGGGGGGGATCTGGTGTAAGTCTACATTAAAGTAGAAACAAAGAACCTCATTCTTTGCATGTGGCAGATTTGGCAGCTTGAAAGGGTTAAGTTGACTGGATTAAACCCTGGTACACATCCGTTTCCATACTTTAATCCTCTTAGTGCCCACTCCTAATACGTTTTTATATCTCTTCTATCTCTCAGCGAGGTGAAATATCAGATTAGTCGCCTAGCTTTGAGTATATCATATTACATTCTTATCTAACGTGTGGGGGGAGAGAGGGGACCCAGACGGAAAGATGGGAGAACTACAGGTCTTTCTGTCCAGCAGTACTGAAAACAACCCCTGTCTTAAATACATGCATATGCTTCTTATCACAACTCATCTCTTAAACAGATTAAAATTGAATGCCCACCCACCCCCCACAGATTCACAGCTGGATTATATTTTCCAGGCCTTCTTGTTTACGGCGAGCTGTCAGAAATCTATCCATCCCACCGAGGCACCAGTCAGGAAGAGATTCCACTTCCGTGCTTGTGTTTTTTTCGCTTTTTACCAAGGCTGTTTGAAGTGATGGCCTGCCCCCCTCCGCACCAACCCCCTTCGGTATCCCACCAAACTTAGGCTTCTGACATTCTGATTGACTCGCGCGGAACCACAGTGGACAGCCTTAAATGCGGGGAGGAACGCTGATGCCCCTATCAGAGACGCCATCTCCTCTACACCGAGAACAGGCTGCAGAGAGGAAATCCCTGACACAGTGCCGGCGGTTCCTCTGCTCCTTGTGTCAGCTTCCACGGTTCTTTCCTCCAGGGCAAAGAAATTCAATTTTCCATCCTTATCTTGACTAGAGATGTGGAGGCAATAGCAAGGGAACGGGGATTTGAACAGCAGGAACATTCAGACAGAAATCTACACAATGTAAAAAAAAAAAAAAAAAAAATTACTAGAAAAACTCGTCCTGAGCTTTCTGCCACAATATAGAATTAAATCAGAATAGAAAATTGTGCATGTGCAAGTAGGGCTTATGACAGAAGTGAGACAGAATGTTGTACGACTGATTCGGTCTCTCTTGCCTTGTGGGAAGACGGACACGGTTGCTCTTGGATACGCATGGCTGCATATCCCGACACCGGCGTAACCTGGATTGATGTGAAAGTTTAAGGCCAAGCCAGGAGGAAAGGCGAGGGGTGAGCGCCTGCTTTCTGATCCTGTTACATTACCCATTGCTCAGGTTCAACCACGTACCAAGGACCAGGATGAGGAGGCTCCAACTCCTCGTCGAAGCAAGGCCAGCAGCCCCCATTGCACACAGCCGCTTCCAATATTGAAGGAATATGGATTCAGAGCGGAGGCTCTGCAAGGAGGGGCATACACAAGTCGCCGGTTTCATTATTCAGAATCATTTTAGCTCCAGCATTAGGTTTATATTACACATGATACCCATACTCTATGGGGTACTGGGTTGCATATTTAGGTTGCAAGACCAGGCACAATTCATCAGTTTCTGATATAAAGTCAAAAAAAGTTGGAGTGGTGGGGTAAGGTGGCATTTAAAAAGAAAAATGAATGGATTTTGTTATACAACACTGGGAAATAAATCACCCGTACTGCTGTTACATCTGAACCCTGAGCCAACTCCAAATTTTTGGAGTTTCAGCTATACTGTGCTACTGTACAATTTTGTGGCAAGTTTGTAGTTCTAAATTAAAACACAACCCAGACCAAATACATTTTTAAAATAAGAAATTCCAAATAATTATGTCTGTGTGATGCCAGAAATTAAATACCATTTTCCTTGATTGCAGCTAGCCACATTGCAGGGAGATGGTCTTCATACACAACGCAAGAAAATTGCACAAAATAAGCAATATGAGCTGAAGGCTGAAGGGTGAGCTAAACTGGGGCGTTGCTTTGGGTGGAATATCACTAACCCATTGTGTGTTCGATCCCAGACTTACCCTGAAGCTATGGTGGCAATTAGCCATGGGAAAGCATGTTGACACAAAGAGCGCCCTTCCCTACTGCAAATAGCTTGGAGCTGGGGTTCATCACCAACTCCTTTGATCTCACTGTGCCCCTTTGGGCGAAGCAAACATTGGCTAACGTGTGGGTGGGGATAGGGGATGACTGTTGACCTCAGGTGTGTGGGTGAGCAGGAATCTACGTCCCCAGGCCACAGGTGCGGTGTTGGGAAAACAGCCCTGGCTGGAGACAGAACAAGAAAAATCGCACAAGTCCTCCTTTAAAGACTCAGGAGGCTCCCTTCCATTCCATTTTGACCTATTTTCGACTCCGCAGTGAAGGAATTCCCCATCCCCCACCCCACCCCCCCGCGACATGTCGTACGCACTTTCAAAATCTAATTTCCTTATCTGGATAAGGCGAGCTCAGGTCCCCCAAACACTAACTAGTCAGGAATGCATTGCCTCAGACAGATCAAAGCCTGTTGAAGATACAAGCCTGGACAGAAAAAACACTCCTTTAAAGGAAAAAGTAACCCTACCCCCCTCAACCCCGGGCCCGACAAACCCTGCTTTCACCCTATATACAAGAAACATTAAAAACCAATCTGTTCTGCGCATACTTCTCGATATAGCTTAAGCAATTAGCGAATACTAAACAGCATGCCAGGCCTTTCATGCACTGGTTTTCGTAATCCTATCAAGTTTCTAGCAGGGAACAAAAAATGAGCCTCTGAATGAAAGCAATCTCTCTATTTTCCTCAGTTTTAGACACCTCAGGCATCTGCAAAGGGTACCGCCACCATCTCCCTGGTTCTCAAACCACCTTTAAACGCCAGAGGCCTTAAAGAGGTCTAATTTCCATACTGATTTATTTCTCTTTCTTTCTCTGACTTCTTCCTTGGGTCCAGCTCCCTGCCAGGTAGGCAGGCAGCCGCATGCCCGCCTCTGTGTACAACGACGGGGGGGAAATTGCAGGAAGCCAGGCCAACAGTCTGGAGCTCAGAGCATCAGAGACAATCCAGCGCACGGACCAATTAATAACCTGCGTTTCTGGTGAAAGGAAACTGCAGCGCCGACCCTCTCAACGTTCCTCTCCCGTCCTGCCTCCAGAGATGAAAGCCGAATCCACGGGGCCGTGGGGGATTGTTGTGGGTAGTTGAGGCACAGTGCATCTGCCACCGGGCTATAGCCAGGGCCGGGCTGGCGGACCGAACCAGCCAACTTGTACCGACCACCGGTGTAAACAGGCTTTGCACGTGGCTAGCCAAGGCTTATCAGTCCCGAACGTATTTGTTGTCAGATTGTTGATGCGAATGAGGGAATAACATGAGAATATTTTGCCAGCCACTGCCAGAGTTTTCATGTCGAATGTGTGTGTGGTGAAGGGTCTGGGATCCATCTACAACCATCTAAATTACTACATTGATAGCCTTTACAAGGAGCGAAGATGGTTTGTTGGTGACCTGGTTTAACAACATCACTGACATGCAACCCCCGTTCACCGCCTGGACTCGGACAGCGGTGGTACAACAATCCAAACTGCAATGGCACGTGCGATCACTAGACTCATTCATTTTGGTGTCTGGTGAAACACATGGTGAACGTCAGTGAAACGTGAACACGGTGAATGTCAATCTGCCGAGATCGGATGAATTGGGAAACACAAAGGGATCAGTACTCAGGATCTTACAGGCAAAAACAAATTTATAAACTATCAAATTCAAAACAATAAGATCTGACTGCATTTTTTTCTGTCATACAGACTCTCAATAAACATTTTGGCCCTGGTTTTCACAGCGTCAGAAAAGATTATTTCTGAAACGGAGGGTGGGGGGGATTTACAGAATTACTGGGGATGAAGCAATAACCACCTACCATGGAATAAATATTCAGATATTGGGTATTGGATAGGACAGACGGCTTTGAAGAGGAGACATAAACACAAGCAATATGGTCCCCGGCCTTAAGTCGCTTCTTTTATGTATGTAATTCACAGATAAAGTAACGCAATTAATCAAGCAGCCCTGATCTGGATTTAGCCGTAGTGTTGTTGATGCTGTTTGTTGCTGCTGCCGTTTTGTTTTGTTCCCTTCCCCCTGTGGACTTCAGCTGTTGTGGCCCGTGTCTCAGCAAAGCCAGAGTGCAGGCCTGTACTTGGGAGCCCAGGGGGTGGCAGACAGGCCCTGCATTTGAGGGAAATCCCTGGTCATCCCTGGCAGGCAATCTCTCCAGGCTGCAGAGCCACTGTCAACACATCTGGGGGTGGGGGCCAGGGGGATGAGACGAGCAGTTTGCATTCAGGATCTTATCAGGCAGCACCTGGACCCACCCAGTCTCTCCCTTGGCAGGTGTTTGATTCTGTATGGGTGTTGATGAATAAGGCATGACACTGAGGGAAAAAGAGATAATTAACCTTGCGCCAGGTGAGGCTACGGTCCAAGCGCATGAATCAGGCTTTTTTCTGATGGCCTAACTGTAAGCCTGTACATTTGTATGCGTCTTATTCAGACAGTACTCGACTTACCGCACAAAAGCTTCTGATTTGGTGAATAGGTCTAATCAGGTCTAATGGAAATCCCCCATGTGGCTTGGTGTGCAATGATTGGGTGCATTGTTTCGCCAGCGAGGGGTGAGCACAACACATCAAGGGGCCTTTCCAGACGTCACGCCAACCATGCATTAGCTGCGGCAATATTTTCAGCCATTCGCAGGACTTCCTGCACCATGTTCAAAAACCTGCCATAAACCAAGGGACAGAGCAACAGTAACGTTACAAGGGACTGCCGTAAACCAAGGGACAGAGCAACGGTAACACTACAAGGGAATGCCGTAAACCAAGGAACAAAGAAACGGTAACGATACAAGGGACTGCCGTAAACCAAGGGACTGCCATAAACCAAAGGACAGAGCAACTGTAACATCCCTGACCAAGAAAATTAATTTATTTTTCTTGAAATAATGCCAGAAAGTTCAGGAAGATAGTAATTTTTTGTTCCTTTCCAGCTGGATTGAATAAATACCAACCTTTCACACACTATCATTAGATTGTGAGATTAATGAACGGATCCATAACAGCTCTGTAAAGAGCTGGATAGAACACCTGTAACCCATCTTCAGTCACATTAATAAGAAATGGTGCTCTTGAAATTCATTAAGCAAACTTTAAAATGCAGGCAATTGTGAATTGCAGGCTCATCTACAATTTGGGGATTTAATGGCAGTAAATTAGATCCTAAGAATACAGCATTGATGTAAAATTGAAGAGCCGGATATGCTAAATGCAGTCTAAGTGCATAAATATTCGAATTAATCATACATAGATAGAACATATTTTGCTTAAATATATTTAGCTTCAGAGGCAAATGGATCACTGGGTTATGGAGCATTAATTGCTTTAATGTATCCACAACCTGCATATTTTATCATTTTGATAACCAAAACCAGAGTGTTTCCCTCCAGCCTTTTCAAACCTCCACAGCAAAGATGTATTTTTCAATACATGTTACCGATTCTCCATCAAAGCTCATATTCTCTCATACCAGCTCACATTTGTAGGCACTTTTCAAAACAGACGGCAGCAATGACGAGGGCTACGAAATATTTGTTTTATTAAACAAAACATTTTTTTATTCAAAAAATATATATAAATCCAGAAACCGAAGACGGGGGGGAGCACGTTCCATCAAAAATATTGAAGCCTGCCACGCCAGTCCTTAACCCTAGCCCAACCCACAGAGAGACACATACCGCACTGTTGTACTGGGCCGGTATCACGTTGCTAGGTATCCCCCTCCGGTGCTGACGTGCGACTCACAGCCGAATCGACTTTTACATCTTTGGGAATACTGAGCCTGATGTTGAAGAAATAAGAGCAGAAAAACAAGCGGAAGCTAAACGATTGATTGCAGCGGCACAGCAGGGACAGAGGTGGCGCTGCCTGACAGACAGGAAAAAGCAAACGCTCTCAGAGACGGGAGATTTGAAACAATACATGGCGGCTGAGCGTGGCGTGAGATGGAGGGCACGATGTCATTGGGCACAGGGCCATAGGTGAGGCCCCCTTTGTCCTTGCGTTCCTCCTCCCTCCCTCCAGCCGGATCAGACAGGGGAAATTAATTTTTTGGAACACTCAGCCAGTACGGACCACAGTAAGGTCATTCCAGTTCGGCGGCCAAAAATGAGCAACCAAGCGTCATCTCGTCTGCACCGAAGTGGGCGACTCTGCCTGGAACCACTGCACCTGTAGACCTGTTTCTGAGCGCGGCCCAAGTTTCCACCCAGCAGGGGGACAGGCTGCAGAACGAGAACGGTAATGAAGGAAGGGGCAAAGGGGAACTCAGATATTCCTTTCAAACAGAGCGGTGGGGATGGCTTGGCAGGCATGATCAGTCATTCTGTTCGAACTCCGGACCGCAGTGGCTCAGAGCTTCAAGCGAAAAAACGTCTTTAAAATGTTCAAAACCAGAGCGAGATTGTGAAGCTCTTGTTGCCTGCAGAAGTAGCCTGTCTCCAGCCATAACTCAGAGTTTTTTAGCACACCTCGGAAGAGGCTCCACTTGGCTATTCACACAAGTTGCTCCGCTACGCTAGTTCTCCGGAAGGGCAGTAAACAACAAGCTGAGGGAAGAGAAATCTCTGGAAGGAAAATAAATGAAAACAGGTGAAGGACCGAGCAGCCTGGATGGATTTTCACTTAGAGCAGAGATACCCATGTCATCTATTGTCATCTCTGATTAGCAGAATCTTTTCATTAAAGGGCTTCAAAGTGATACCGCAAAATGCCCTTCTGAGTCAACCAGGTTTCCAGGAAGGGCAATATACCCACTCCAGGCTGTCGAAGCAGAGTCCGGTCCGTCGCCACGGCGAGCACCCTTTGATGGGCGGTTCTCCGTCGAAATGGACGGATCTAAAACAGTTTAAAACCCCTATCCACATGCATCGCTTTTCCATCGCGAGATCAAAACCCTCTCAGCTTCGCCTGGGGAGAACAAACAGCCGTGTAGGCCCAAGGAAAACCTATGAGGCAATCTGGCTGGTGATTATGGAAGCTTTTTAACAGCAATTTGCGCGGCTCAATTACATTTCATTTATGCATTGCGTTTACTTGTTGTGTACGTCGTACGTTGACACCTTTTTCCTCCTTCTGTCTGGATTTCATACGCTGAAACTATTGCCCTCAAAACAGCACAAATCTCTGTCCATCGTGGTCGCCCCAGTAATTAAGCCTATCAATTGGAGTTACAGTGCCGGGCGTGTCAACGAGGGGACTTCTAAAATGCACCCCATCTCTGCTGCCCCACTCAATCCAAAATCACAGCAGTAGGTAGTGTTTTACATAAATAAAAAACCCTCACTCTGCACACTCTCAGAGCTTCAGTGTTGAATCTACATAACAACCGTTCCTAACCACGCAGTTCCTGATCATTTGAAAATAACTTCTTCCTCTGTACAATCCACCCTTCAGTAGAACTGACAGTGGATTCTATGCTTGTCTAAAATGACTCCCTTTACCAGCAGAGGCGTCTTTGAACAACACAGTATATACTTAGCAGGAAGACTCAATTCAGAATCACAATAGATGTCGCTGAAAAATTGACCCCCGAAACATAAGCATTGAATGCAATTTAAAATAAGCAAGGAGAATGAAAAATGAAAACCTTTCACCCGACAAATGTTCTTATACACCAGACAAATTCCAAGAATTGATGCTTGACCAAAAAAGGATCATATCCACAAAGCGTCCACTGCAGACTGCTACACTGTCCAGGCTTAGCAGCTGTACATGTCCGTTTAAGGAACAGCAATAAACAATTCCACTAAACGATTGGACACGTCTGCCAGGGTGGGCAATTTACCATAAATTATAATGATCACGATTCCCTTTTGTTAATCAGCTATTAAACGTTAGCTGGCATTTTCACCAAAAGACTCATGGACTCAAAGACTAATGGGCACAATAACTTGTAAAAGCCAAAAACTGACAGCAACAACCACAAAAAAATCAACATTCCCCATTTTAACCTTGAGAAAATGTATTTCTCTGGCAAAAATAACCATGGTCTTGGCACATTATAAATAAAAAGGGACCACTGAAGAAACTGTTTGCTTTTACGTTCTCTCCCTCCAAGGGCATAATGTAGCCCTCATAATACACAGAAAGGCAATTTGCGTCAACACACTTGCGAGTATAATTTTCCATTCATCTCGCTCTGAACGCACACAACGCCAACACTATGCAGTCACCTCAACAGGAAAATTTCCATGTCTCCACTTGTTTCTGTTTGACAATGAACATCGATGCTGGCAGCTTATCAATTAACGTATATCAATTTGGAATCTCGTTCATAGCAAGGTGGGCAGATTAGAAATGTTAGAGTGACCTCATCTCTTGGATGAAGAATTAGCTGCGAAAAACTGATCAATTTCAGTGCGATATAATTTTTTATATTTTCTGATTACAATGAAGGGGAAGTGAACACAGTCGGGTCTCATGTTGGCTCTTTAAGCTCTCATTGTAAGGTCTGTAGACCTAATATTGTAATAAATTCTAACTACCACTTGTGAAATTCACAGCGGGAAAAAAATAAATCTCACCCAGGGAGTTTGATTTTAGCTTCCCTTCATTAATTATTTACTACGAGGATAAAACTGGCTGCAAATGTCCACCTTCAAAGTCCTCCTGGCGTTTTGACACAAAGAGATCTCTGCTATGTCTGCTGTAAGGCCATGTCTCAGGAGACGGATGGAACAACAGAGCATGTGTGCTATTTCGCTCTGCCCCTGTCATAATATAAAAAGGAGAAAAGCAAAGCCGGATACCTCATCTAACTAAACGTGTCAATGCAAAAACAACTGCCGATCCTTCACTGTTCAATTTACCTGCTTGTGAGGCTCTAAAACATGGAGAATGCCCATGTGTTTAAAGACACCACAGCCTCCTCGCCTGGTCTTTGAGCATGGTGCAAGACCTTGCAACATCCTGCTCACGCAGCCTCAATGCATAAATAATCCTTCAAGAGTTTGTGCATTTACGCATTACCAGGGTGGGTTCACATTTGTGTTCACAAAAGCGTCACTCAGTCCTTACCCACACACACCCGTTCCTTCAAATCGAACCCCTCAGAAGCACAGCCACTGGGAGGAATTGTGATCCGTTCAGGCGCAACAGCCCTGCTTCCTCTGGTACTGAACTGACAGCTGTTCCACAACCCAGTCCAATACAGCCCGACTGTTTGCTTTTGTTATGGTGTGTGCATGCACACACACACAGTACTCTCACTCAGAGCTTGAAAGACATAACAGGGATTGTTTCTATACAGAAAAAGGTGCTCTTTAAGCTATTATTGCAAAAAACAATATGTGTTCTTTCTGCCAAACAATTGTACAACTAATTGCTGAGTGCTATAATTGCTTACATGGGAATGGTTCCAAATACTGTGATAAAACCCCTTTACTCTCTTTCTTTTTAAAACGCAAAAATGTCCGCCAATGAGAGGGTGGTAACGAAAGGAGGGAAAGCCGCACAGTTGAGGGTATCAATGGGTCAGAGCGCAAAAGCAGACGTGATCCTGCGATGTGTGGACGTCGTCCGTGAAGACCGAACACGTCTACTAGCTAGTCTGAAATCCTAAACAGTCTGGAGGTTCTGCTTGTGGGGACATCAAACCCTCCCCGCTGTAGCCAGCACAAATATCACCTTGTGCCTGATATTGTAACATCCCCTCCTTCCACAATCTCTGCGAAGATTTGAAAATTACGGGAAGGCCGTGGGGAGATCCACGTACCTACTTACAACACATGTGCTATATGGCCAGCAGTGTTCTTCATAGAATTTATTACAAGATTTTATAAAGGAACATGAAACAACATTTTGAATGAGAGACCAGATGGCTGGACAATTTTTATTTTTGCTCTAGCTGTCCCAAAATAAACAAGGGGTAAAGGTCATTTTTGCTCCCTCCCACTTTTTCTCGTACTCTCCTCCTTTCTCAGATAGTAGAACAACCCTCCACTTCTTTACCAAATTTTCCCTTTCTCACTTCTTTTATGAAAAGACAACAACTAAAAATAAATAGGCAGCATTCAATGTTACGATTTAAATCACAAATAAACAACATTTTGAGCTTTTCAAACTCAAAAGGTTAATTTACTTCTGAGGATATCTTACTGTCAAAAGAACGCCATATTTAAAATTGATTAACAGTAGAAATTGACTTACAAATGCATCTGGAGCCTCAAATGCAATATCATTCACCAGCTTTCCCTCAAAGGGAAATAAAATAATCACCCTCTATCACACAACTGAACACAAGAGTAGAGGGAGAAATTTGTTCTTGTTTTTGTTTTGTTTCATACACCTACCTCTCCAGTCCCACTTCTCTTACAACTGCTTCTGCCCGGTTTTGTATCCAATGAATATATATTACAGCTGCCATTCAATTTACAGTTACTATCATAAGATCTACGTCAAAGTTCTACAGTGTCCAATTTGGCAAGAATGTTCCAAAGTGAATTATATTTGGCAAAGACAGACTCCACCTCCCATCCCTGCCTGAGGCTAACAAAATAATTAATTATTTCAAACATTTACCTATAACACCACTTCCTCCAACCCATCCTTTTTTTTAATGATACCACTGACTATAACTGCTACTTTTGTCAGAAATGCATTAAGTAAAATTATCTGACATGCTTTACAAATTTGGAAGTGACAGTGGACTTGTCCATAACAGGACATGCATTATAAGAACCTTACACTCTATTACTTTTCAATTTAGAAAACTAATTGACATTGTTTAAAATATTGAATCTGTTCTTTTAATTATTTGTAATTTAACCAATGTATACAATATATGCATGCCTTCAGGGAGGTAAGGAATGACCAAACCATTATGTCATAGATCATTGAAATGTATGCTGTATAAGTATAGTCCCAAATTGTGATGCAGATTTTATGAAGATAAATATTTATATCAATTAAATTATTAAATAATATCTCTTAAAATCTGTGAAATTTAGTGGGACCAAAAATAGTGGAACATTTTTTTCAAGAAACGCAAATATTTAATAAAAATCTTTGGAACCAATCCATACATGCATTTGCAGATATTTTTGCACAGCAACATTGCTTGCATAAGTTCACAACTTTTCTATAACGCTGGTTAGCTTTCCTCTCTTAAATCTTCTTCATCCCTTTCAACCCCTCCCCATTTCTTACTCTCTGCCCCCATTTTGTCTTCCACACAAAAATTAACAAACTGCTGCTTTAAAATCATTTGGAGGCTAAAAATAAAGAGGGACAGAAAAGGGGGTGCACTGAAATATATATATATATATATATATATATATATATATATATATACACACACTCAGGCATAAATTGATATACTGTGAAAATTAAAAACAAATAAAGGCTTCTTACCTCACAGCCTCTTCTCTTCTCTCTTCTGTGCCCGTTTTCCTTATTCTTTCTCACTGTTAACTCACTGTTACTTTTATGGATTTTATTCTTTTCATTACCCCTTTTCCTTTCGCTCTCCTCTCTTTCTCTCCAACTGCGTTCCTCTCTCTTTGGCTCTCCCAGACAGAGTCAGATGATGTGGCTTTCTCTCTCTCCTTCCAACTCGCACTCTGTAAAGTATAAAAACAGCTGCAGGAAACGAATCTTCTTCCCTCCCTCCCTCTCACCCTCCCTCTCTCACAGTGCAGTGTTAATGAATTGTAGTGTCCATGAAGTTAGTATATTTATGTGCATGTGACTCCCAATATTAACCCTCAGTCAGTTGCACTCAAGTGTTGATGTAACATAATAGGCCCATATAGGTAGTTAACATATGTGTGGATTTACACTTTCATTGCATTGCAGTTACTAATTTTATATATTTAAATGGGTTAATGCTCTTATACTTGCATTGCTAAGGGATGCATTAGTGTGGCAACATATCAGACCTGGGGAGAACTAATTCCTCAAATAGTATAGCAAAGAAAACACACTTAATCAAAAAACTAAGCAAAAGCATTGCAAAGAAACCTGTGTGATATAATTTATTTTGAACATATGAGCATTGTTGTAAAATGTGTATACTGCAACAAAATGTTATTTCACAATTACTTTATTTACAATTTAAATAAAGGCATCTACACCTAATAACACAATATAAACCAACAAGTGGCTATAGAAAAATGTGATATGTTGTCAAAAACTCTGGACAAAAAGTTGCAAAAGAGAGTTATTTAAAGGGAATCTTAGTGAAACTCAGAGGTATGGTGAGGTTAAGGGTAAAATGAAATATATATTATAAAATATCAAACATCAAATGAGATACAAAAAACATCTAACCTGAATAATATATATTATTACTCTTCAAGGCTTGACATATAGTAGGCTGCCATAGGCACATAAACATGTTGTTTTTTGATTGACCAAGCATGAATCTTCTACTAACTAATTTTAGGCTTTCTTTGGGCCCATGGGTATTGCTGTTCGTGTTTGCATAGGGGATTCTATAGCCTAGTAACACAGCGAAAATGTTGTGGATCAACAGAGCATTAACAGATGAAATTAGATATATTTCTTTATAGTGCACGCTACTGGCGATCGGCTCCACCCCCACCACAATGTTTATTAGGTGGCTGCCACAGCTGCTTTGCACATCCGGAGTTGGAGGGGTGGGACTTTGTTCAGAAAATCCACATCTGTTTCTTTGAAACGGCCTCTTGTCTATATGAAAAAAAAAAAAGGAGGCATTAAAACACTCAAATATGAATTTGAAGAGTAATTACACTTAAGTTAATAATTCACTCACCGTATTTTTAGGCTATACGCCTAAAATAAAATAAAAAAGTTGCTTATGGCGGTGGTATTTTCATTTTCATACTGCCTGTACATAATTAAGTGAACTTGGAAATAAAGCATTTTCTGACAACCTGGGCTACCTGCCAATTGTGAGCTATTCGGCAGGTAAATAAGATGGTCAGATTACTTATATGATTACTAATCTGGTTAGTCCGAAAAACAGACGTAGCATTCATAACGAGCTGCTTACGTTGAATATTATGAAGCAATAGGTAATTCTATCGCAGATTTATTATCTACTATAGAAGTCCAACATTTAGCTCCCACTGGCTCTTCTAGGTTAAAATACGCCTTGTCAATCAAGGAACACCGCGGAAAAAAAACATTTCTACTCGTATTTTTTACTCGTAACACCAAATAATAACGTTTTTTAACAGGCATATGGTTAGCTACCGCTGTAAGCTTCATTTTCAAAAAGATGGGCATGAGAGTGGACAGCCTCGTTGGGGCCTTCGTCAATATAAAATCACATTTTTTT
The DNA here is from genome assembly GCA_025775065.1 of Hiodon alosoides. NCBI lineage: Eukaryota > Metazoa > Chordata > Actinopteri > Hiodontiformes > Hiodontidae > Hiodon > Hiodon alosoides. The sequence continues at coordinate 23,370 of JAOYSI010013234.1, read as the reverse complement.
TTGTGTATCGTTCTCTTTTCCAGAAAACAGAATGGATGGTGGTGCTTTACAGGTTAGTGGTCAGAAAAGTTACCAAGGTTTTAACTAACTAGTTTAGGTTGCATTCGGTGCCTACGATGCTCGACATCATTTTATAAATGTAGGTCCAAGTTGTTTGGTTAATGATCTTATATACATGGACACTGTATTGTAATGTTAGTGCTTGTGCTGTGTATTTGCCTAGGCCAGGAACGTTATTTTTTTTTTAGTTATGTTACAGTTCTATGTTCTGTATTAGCCGTTTTCCCGTTTAAACATGGTTTGCTTTTTCTTTTTATTTCGCACCGGGCAATAACTGATTTTTCGTTTTATATTAAAGAACGCGACATGGCATCTAATAAATCAGTCGGTTCAGATTTGAAAGTAAAATGTGACTAAGGCTTTTTTTTTTATTATTCGTTTAAAAGGAAAGGGAATCACAACCGTTTCCTTTTAATCAGATGCCTGCTTGAGGAAGTTGTCCCCTTAAAATCTCCAATGATGCCATGCACTGGGCTCAGAATATTTGTGGTGACTGAAGTGCAGCTCTGCCCTGACAAGGTTGAGTCTGAGGAGATCCTGTGTAATAAGAGACTTGGTAATCTGCCTTAATGACCAGTATTGTCTCAAATTAAGGATTTCCTAGAATCCCTTGCCTTGTATTCTTTATTATTGCCCCCTCTATGCTGAGCTGGTAAGATTGTGTTTTTTAAGTGTGTCTTTCCCCTCCCAAAGGAAAAGAATATTGCAGATACTGAAACTCCAATGGTAAGTGTTGGCCCCAGCGATCTCGTGCCTTACCTGTTGGGGAGTCAAAACTGCTTGAAATGGGGTGACATGAGGTGTGCTTGACTAGACCATGCTTTTGATTTGTTACTTTTATTTTTTGGTTGATTTAAGGATTCCCCCCATAATAAAATGGTCAAATTTAAAGACTACAATAAAGTTAATGTATGTCAGTTTTGCAGGAGTAGGAAGAGCATATTTTTTGTACTCGTGAAGTTTCTGTTAAGTCCATTTCTGAGGCTCTTTAAACCCCTGTTACTGGAATGTAGTAATTTTAATAGAAAGTTGTCTCAAATGAGTTTATAGCAGGTGCCTTTTCTTCTAATTAATGTGTGGGTTGACCCCCCTCCCTTTCAGGCACTCGGTCTTTGTTACTGTTCTGCATCTCCTATGATAATCTGCACTGGGCTCTGACTATCTGACGACAAAAGTGCTACTCTGTCCCTGACATGGCAGAGTCTGAGGAGAATGCTTACTAGTGTCAGTCTTCTGTACACTTCACATGGCAATGTGTGCCATTATGCCTATACTCTGCATACATCACATTGCTGACACTTTCTCTGCCTTTAGGTTACGAGAGGGATTTCTGGAACACCGAAGACTATGTTTACATCTGAGTGTTTATATACCCCGATCAGCCATAACATTATAACCACTGACAGGTGAAGTGAATAACACTGATAATCTTGTTATCATGGCACCTGTCAGTAGGTGGGATATATTGGGCATCAAGTGAACATTTTGTCCTCAATTTTCCTCAAAGTTAATGTGTTTGAAGCAGGAAAAATGGGCAAGCGTAAGGATCTGAGCGACTTCGACAAGGGCCAAATTGTGATGGCTAGACGACTGGGTCAGAGCATCTCCAAAATTGCAGCTCTTGTGGGGTGTTCCCGGTCTGCAGTGGTCAGTACCTATCAAAAGTGGTCCAAGGAAGGAAAAGCGGTGAACCGGCGACAGGGTCATGGGCGGCCAAGGCTCATTGACGCACGTGGGGAGCGAAGGCTGGCCCGTGTGGTCCGATCCAACAGATGCGCTACTGTAGCTCAAATTGCTAAAAAAGTTAATGCTGGTTTTGATAGAAAGGTGTCCGAACACACAGTGCATCGCAGTTTGTTGCGTATGGGGCTGCGTAGCCGCAGATCAGTCAGGGTGCCCATGCTGACCCCTGGCCACTCGCAAAAATCAGAACAGGACCATGGAGCAATGGAAGAAGGTGGCCTGGGCTGATGAATCACGGTTTCTTTTACATCATGTTGATGGCCAGGGTGCGTGTGTTTTGTTTCCTGGAGAACACATGGCACCAGGGCGCACTATGGGAAGAAGGCAAGCCGGCGGAGGCAGTGTGATGCTTTAGGCAATGTTCGACTGGGAAACCTTGGGTCCTGCCATTTATGTGGATGTTACTTTGACACGTACCACCTACCTAACCATTGTTGCAGACCATGTACACCCTTTCATGGCAACGGTATTCACTGATGGAACTCAAATGTTAGTGTGATATTTGCATTACATTTGAACTCCAAATGCCTCTCCCTCCTGTAAGACTTATATGAAATAAATTCTTGAACACGTTTCTGCTGATTTTATTCTGTTTTACCCTTTCTGACCAGTTGCCAAGAGGTCATGAATTGATATCATGGAATTTCTTCATATGACTGTTTAACAATGAAATGGTTTCTTGTGCCATTTTAAAATGATCATCTCTTTAAAGAAAATTATTTCTTAGATGTAAAAGCTGGACTATGTTATTTTATATATGTATAATAACACATATATTTACATAATGTTCGTTCTTCTGGACTAGCCAAGCTTTATTAAGGCTGCAGCTTGTGTGATATGTGGCTGCAGGAGTCTTTACCAAAACCAAAATGAGGGCACGTATAACTGTACTTGCTTCTTTCCATTGGCTTCTAGTAAAGTAAATTGCTTTTAAAATTATGTTGCTTACATACAAGCACTAAATGGCATGACACCAAATTACTTCTCACAATTGTCTCTATCAGCCTCGGGGTGCACTGAGGTCAACTAATAGTGGCCTCCTCTGTATTCCGAGGGTGAGGCTCAGGAGGAAAGGAGAGGTTGCCTTTTGTGTAACAAAAATAAGTTCAGCTGCTGTGGAACTCCCCACAACCGTGTCAGAGGTTCACCTAAAGTAGCTATTTTAAAATCTAGGCTTAAGCCCTGTTTTTATAATTTAGCATTTTGATTTGATATAGATTTTTTTTTTTCTTTTTGAAATAAATGGTGTGTCTTTTTTAATGCAGTTTTATTATCTTTGACTTTAATCTTTGTGTTCTGTTACCTTCCTTTTTGTTTTTTGTGTAGCGCTTTGAACCTTTTGGTATGAAAGGCGCTCTATAAATAAAGATTGTTATTATTATTATTATATCCCCACATCAATTGTTGATAATATAGTGGTCTTATTCTTTGTTGTGCATCAGCAGGTTCCTAGCTGGCTGCTAATTAAAATAAATCTTCAGTCTGTTTTACAGCCTTTTGTAAGCAAGATGTGTGGTACCACACTGGTATTTTTAGCCTACTGACCTATTCGGTTTTTAATTTGTATACCAAATAATATGACCACTTGGTGTACATGGGGTAGCCAACATATCTGATTTGCTGACATTCCTGCATAAGTGAATTTTGATGATTTGTTGAAGTCATGGATATATTTATTCAGCTGATTATCTTTCCAGTGGTATGGGGACCTGTCCAGGCTTGGGATATGTACAGTCTGCTTGTTTTTTTCTGTCCTTATTTACCGGTAGTGGGGATAGTTTTCTATCATCTGTCAACTAATTTGAGTTAATTGTTCTAAAGTTTTATTTTAGTGGTTGATTTGAATTTGCCTTCTCAAAGTGGGTCCATGTGGGTGTAGATTACTACCTTTTGTTGTCTATGAGTGCCTGCTTCTGCCTCTCATTGTGAAAGTTTAGAACCTTGAATGTAACGGTGTCTATATAAGTAAGTGGAAGATGGAGAAAAAAAATACAGTACCTGCCAAAGACCTATCTGGTCCGTATTGCTCAAAAAATGTTTTTTTTTGCAAGCATCAAAGCTATGTGCGTACATTCCCTATTGTGTTTTTAATTTACTACTAGGTTCAGCACCAGCTGAGACATTGACTTTGAAAGTGTGTACACTAGAGGCGATTAGATTAATGACATAATGTCATTATAATGCTATAATGCTTTGCATTTATATTTTGTGTTTTATAAGCAGCTATGAATATTTTAAATGTCCAAAATTAGTTTATAGGCCTAGTAATGCATGTATAACACTTCAGAGCCATATATTTATAAAATGACATTTTTAAAGTGTTACCAACATTGAAGTTGTAATGTGTAACGAAAACACAGACCACCTCCTGCAAGTATGTACACAACACTAGGATGAAATTTGAATAAATGTTTGTTTTTGGGGCTCTGATTTCCATTGGCCAATTACCCTGATTTCATATCAGTTTAGACAAACAACATACATAAATCTTCCTGTTGTGTGTGGGTAAGGGGGTACATTTATGTTTCTATGTGCATTGTACTAGAATAAAATAAGAAAGCTAAGAGTGTAAAGAATAAAAAAAAGTAATGAAAAGAATTTTAATCCAGAACATTTTATTTAAGCATCTTTATTATAAGTCTAAGATATAATTATTCTCATCTCATAAAACATTTGTTATTAATTTATGCTGCATGTGTACGTGTTACACATACACATAATATATGTGTATATATTTTGAAATAACTTTCATTCGTTGTTTTTTTTACAATTTTAAAATACTCTTTTAAAAGAAATCCAATAATGCTTTCTAGACTCCTTGGCCAGTCCCTTGGTCAGACTCTTTTTCTCTCATAATTAAATAGCACTGACGCCCCTGATTCGATGTAAACTTTGATTTTCCTATTTATTGAAGTAAAATAAGAATGAATACAGACGGATAAACTCTGATGCGCCGTCAGATTTGTTACAATACAAAAAATTAAAACAATTAGAAAGTAAACTTGACCTGGGTTACTGACCTGCAATTGAATAACATTATAAATAGTGATAATTCAAAAACTTTGTCTCAAGCTGGGCAGAATTAGCAAGAGGGATCAAGTAGAATCTCTGAATGGTCCATACTCTCACTCTACGGCAGTGCTGTAAAACATGGGAGAGAACGGGTGAGAGGGGGAGAGATAGATAACAGGGAATAGAGCAAGTCGTGTAGAAAGCATTTCAGTAAATCATTTTTCTTTTTAAACATTATCTGGAAGACAGAGATTCTGTAGAAATTTAAGCATTTTAATCTCTAAACATTTTTATGATTATCTCTATAATTGTCATCACCATTATCTATATATATGTTTGGTAGTATAAATACGTACGTTCTTGTGTTATTGGTTAATTTGGCACATTCCTTCTTTTTAAGTACATAAGGACATATAAATGTAATGGAGGAAATGGAAAAGGAGGGATGGGCTACAGCCGAACTACACTGTTCTTTGAAAATGTACGACCCCCTCTCTGTGCAACAGTGTACAATGTACCTCGGCGCCAACAGGAAGTGGGAGCAAAGTCTATATATAGAGTTTTTGGAGCTATAGATCTGATAAATAAACCAATGAACAAGTGGGTAGAAAATAGAAGAGCCCTTTTTAGATTTAGATTTCTCAAACAATGAATAGGAATTGGGGATCGTGGGAGAGCCGGGAAGAAGGGGAAGCGGACCCTTTTTGACTACCTAATTGCACCATGCAAACTAAGAAGCCTCCATTCATTTAAACAGTCATTCTTCTATCAAAAGGTTTTTATATAGCATTTGTTTGTTGTGTTTTTTTCATTATATTTAGTTCTGCGGTTATCCATAATATATTACATTGAAAAGCAGCCTGAAAAACATTGAACTAATTCACTGAAAAAGTTGATGTTTTCAAACACACTAGTTAGCACTGAAACCTAATTTGAGCCCTCTTCTGCATTTCTCTTTTATTTAAAACCAGAAGTAAGTGTATGTTCATTGATTCAACAATCCGTCTATGTATTTCTTTATTAATTCTTATTTTGTATAAATAAAGTGCAGTGTTTGGAAAGTGCGGGGACTATATCTCACCCCTTCCTGCACCCTCCCTTCTGTCTCTCTTGCACTACAACCAAAATTCACCAAAAACGAAGAGTTGTTATTCCTTGTTCTTGTTGTATATTTTTCAAAATCTTTCTGCAATATTTACAGTTTTAAAATCGTACTTAAGTTTGGAAGCGTCAGTTCTTTGTAAATATAATACAAAGAGTTATGCTTCTATTTGCTTTTGCATGTCCTTAGGCATGTGGGTGTATGTGTGAGTTTGTTAATATTTCTGTGTTTTTATGTCAGTGTGTACAGCTATATTTTACTAGAGGCGAACAGCCTATAAAAAGTGACAGGCACCGATAAGTAAAGGCCTGTATCAATATCATTCATGTTTGTCAATGATTTAGATAATATCAAGAGAAAAAAGATGACAAATATAAATACATGGAATCTATGGTAATTATAACCAACAAATAATTTCATATAAAAGCTGCTGCAACTTGTATTGACTTTAGAAATTTGTTACTATTTTGCTACATTTGCCTAGCTAAAACATCAGCAAGCAAGCAGTGTTAAACCCACTTATTTAGATGTTGAATGTACAATCATTTTCACACAACTCTACTGGATTTTTGTTGTATTAAGTCCAATCCAATTTGATTACTTTACTGCAACTGGTTACTATTATCCTGGTATAGCTATCTACCCAAGACATTTACACAGTGGCGAGGTGGTCACAATGAAAAATGCATAAGGGCAAACAAACCACAGAATGGAAAATATTTTAAAAGATGTTTTATCAAATTTGAAACCAAATTCATTTAATAAACTCCTAATTACATATTAGTATTGAATGATATAGATATTACATAACTTATATCGGTGCCCCTATATGTAATGTTATAAATAAAAATCCAATTTCTGTCTAGAGTAAACTTCCTTGTACAGCAGATTACAGAGCTGTACACTGGCTTGGCAGCATTAATGTCACAAAAAAATAAATAATTCACATTCAGGTTCACAAGTTCCTTCACATAGCAGCTCTGTTTTCAGAAAATAAACAGAGTGAAGTATCTCTCTCTCTGTCCCAGAATATTATATTCACTCTGTTTTTCTCTATCACAATTTCAAGCCCTAACTCATTCTCTTACAAAGAAAGTGGATAAAAAACATCTACCCGCCAAATGCTGTTATATACACACATTAATTTTCATAAAAACATTTTTCCTGCTGAAAGATGTACTTTGTAATTTGTTGGCATATGTTTTTATAGTGTAGTTATATATAAAATATTTAATGTGTGTTTTCTTTTTTATGTTCTCGTCTCTGTGAATGTGTCTGTGTAAGCGCCTCTGTGCATGTGGATCTGTCAGTCTAGAATCCTGCAGTACACCTGTATGCATGTCTCTTCCTTAATTTTCCCATCAGCTCTTTCTTCACTTTTAAATCATCCTGGCTATCAGTAGAGTCTAGTCTTGTTCCGGTCCATAGGTCCGTCTTAGAATCCAACATTAATAGCAGCAATTTTGTTCTCACACACTCTCCCTTATTTTCTTCATCCTGTCTCTGTCTCTCAGCTGCGTGTCTCTTCATCCCTCTGCCTCTCGGTCTGTCCCTCTTCGGGGGATAAAGCAGAGACCGGGAAAGGAGACGAGTGTCTGTGAAGGACGGAGAGAAGTGTTGTACAATAAAAGTCAACATGTAGAAAGAATGAAAGAGAATAAATAAGTTAAGGCATATGATAGAGACAGGTAAGGAAACAGAAGTTTGTGCATTTTAACGTTTGAATGTTCTGCAAATCCTGTCACTATCCTTACACTATTGCTTTACTTTTTTTACTCTCATTTTTGCTCTTACTTTCTCCTTCCCTAATCGCTCCCTGCTGACTCTTCCCCCCTGTCTTTCTCATTATTACTCTCACCTATCCATCAGTTTCTTCAGTGCTCGCTCGATATTCATGCGGTGACCAACCCGCGTCACTCCCAGGTCTAGGTAATCCTCCTTGCTGAGTGAAGGGAGATGTGTGCCGTCAATTTCATTGTCCAGGAACCTCTCCCTGTGCTCCCCCAAGTTCAAGTAGGCCAGCCAGTCAGCCACATCATATTTTGTCCAGTATGGGAGTGGCTTTGCGGCAAAAGGCTTGGATAATGGAGGGGGAGGCAGATGGGGGTAGCTGAGGCAGGCCGGAGGGGGCAAGGGATGCAGTGGTGGAGAGGTGGCACCTGAGAGGAAATGGGTGGGGGAGAGGGAGCGAGATACCACCAAAGAAGAATTGGGGGGGAGAGCCCCAGAGGAAGCGAAGAGAGAAGGAGATGAAGAAAAGTATGGTTCACCTAAAGGATTAGGTATGGATGGCGGAGTAATGGAACCCTGAAGCTCATAGGGACCACTGTAAAGAGGGGTGCTGGGCAAGATTGGGAGAGACGAAGGACGGGGCGGGCCCATTTTAGGCCTATCAGAGGGTGAGATTAGGGGGCTGGGGGCACGTCGTCGCTGCAAGTGGTGGGCATCTGATTTTCGAGATTCCCGACTCGGAATAAATTGAAATTCCAAGGTTTTGTTGCGGTAGTTAGACCTGTGTTTAGGTGAGGTTGGGTATGGGGAGTAGGAGGGTGAAAGGGGAGGATGGGCTTGCGGTGGCTGAGAAGCTGCTGTGGAAGGTTGGGGGGACGGGGAACGAGTCCAATTAGGATATTGTGAAGGCTGAGGGGAAGGGATATGAGTAGGGGACATGACTGGCTGAGGAGCCAGAGTGGGGGAAGTTGGCAATGGGGAAGGAGAGCGGGCTGTTGGAGGGCTTAGGGTGGTAGAGGAGTCTTCTGAGAACCTGAAAGAGAGAGAGTGAACTCTAAGAAATTTTGCATTCTGACTCTAGGTCAGAGCTTTTCCACACTGACAGAATAAAACAAAGAAGTTGAGTGAGAGAGAGACAATACTTTTGTTACTTTGGCACTGTGAGGCAGAGAGAGACGAAGAGGAAACAATGCACCAATAGACATGTGAACACAAAAAAGAGGAACTGTGCTGGCAGCCTGGAAAAAAATCAGATTCAAATGTTTTTAAGCTACAATAACAACAGAATTTAGACAAAGTAAATCAAAATGTACAAACGTTGATGGAAACATGACATACTAGACCACAAGAGAGAGGAAACACACATACATACATGATGCACTTGGATGGCATGCTATCAAACCCTTTACCCCAAAGGCCAGAGAGAAAATACCTAGCGGTGACACAAACAGCTGATGCACTGTTCACAGTTTAACAGACATGCACTCGGCACACACAGCACAGCAGTGTAGTGCAACATGGTCCACAGCATGTTACAGAAACAAAATAGCGTGTGGTACGAGAAAAAACTGAGAACAATATGGACACATAGAGCTCCTGAATGTTGCAGGGAAGCTATGGAAAAAAAGCAGAGAAAAACACAACATAGATACCTGTGCCTGGCCAGAGACCTCTGTCCTCCCCAGCCCTCCATGCCTTTGTTTCCCATCTGTTGTAGTTTGGAGCTCAGCTCGTTTATAATACTGGCCTTCATACTGGAGAGTGGGGGATGAAGCTTTCGTCCCTCCAGAAACATTCCTCCTCCCTGACTTCCTTCTTCCCTCACCCTGTCTCCTGTCGCCCTCTCAGAGCCCCCCTCCCCCCAAACAGGTTTGAGCTCAGGAGTATGGGGCCTCTCCATACAGAGTGAAGTAGAACAGCCTAAGCTCTGAGTCTTTCGCATGTTGTAACTATCCTGTCCATTCTCCTCCCCTTCACCATCCTCTCCTTCCATGCCTTCCTCCAGGTCTCTGTGTCTTTGAGAGCAAAAGGACAACGGTGCAGTTTTGGCTTGTTGATGCTGCTCCCACACCGCCATTCCACAATCCTTGTAGTTCTGCAGTTTGGGGTAGGTAGAGGCTGTTGCTTTTGAATTGTGCATTTCAAAAGTTTGCCCATCCAGATATGTGATGTAGGAATCGAGGGGGTCACTTCCTCTCTCTCCTTCTCCTCTCCCTGCTCTCTCTCCCTTTTCTATCCTCTCTCCTCTCATTCCTCCTAGCCCTAAGATGTTGTCTAGATGGTGGTCACTGCTGCTGCGGCTATCCAGCTCTTCAATCCCAGAATCCACCACCGTTTCCTGAGACTCACCACTCTTGGAGCCAGGTGGATGGTCAGCTTTTCTGCCCCTCCCATTTGCTGCATGGTCAGAATATATGGCATTTGCCAAAGCAATTGCAGCAGCAGTAGTTGTAGTAGTAGTTGCGTAGGTCACAGTTGTGGTTAGAGTGGCAGTGCCTCGGTCTTGGCCAGAATTTGCAGAGATAGTAGGACTACGGAGAACCACAGTGTTTGTGGAGTTTGGGGTTGAGTGAGGAGGTAGGGTAGGGGAGGAGCAACCTGGTTGCTGCATGCTGTTGTAGAGGTTGTTGGAGTGCCCCAAGGGAAAGAGTATATGGTGGGAAGAGACAGAGGGTGTAGGTGTAGAAATTGAGGAAGGGACTGGTGTTTCGGACAGTGAAGATCGAAGGGTAGCAGGGGAAGGTAGCGGTAAAGGTTGAGGTGAGGAAGCAGAAGGAGAAGCGACAGATTGGGTGAGGTTAGCAACTTCACTGTCATAGGAGGTGAGACTGGAGGTAGTGGAATCTCCTGCCTGTGGGGAGGGAAGGGGTGTGTGTGGAGAGAAGCCTCCTACAAAAGATTCTTTTTGGGAGGACTGAGGTGGTGGGAGAGGAGGGGGGGGTGGAGGAGGAGGGGGCTGAGCAGAAGAGTTCAGGCTTCTCATCATCATTCCCGCTTGTTGACTATACACTGACACTCCTCCAAGACCCCTATCAAAACTATTTGCGAACTGCAAAGGTGGGGGCAGGGGGTCAGCGAAGACAAATTCATCATCCACATCTACTGAGGGTGCAGGGGGGGGGAGTACCATTATTCCAACCCCCCCACTTTCTCCTCCCCCTTCTCTGTGTGAGGGGATTGGAGCAGCAGGGGGAGGGGATGGAGGAGTGACTTTGAGAATAGAAGCATTGGCATCACTTTCCATTCGTAAGAAAGACGGTCGTCTTGGAGGTGGCTGATGGCTAGGCGGGTAGGGGAGGTGCTGACTATTTTGCTGTTCTAACTTACGCACATACCCTTCTCTCTCTCGCTCTCTCTCTCTGTAGCTTGGTGGGTGAGGCTGTGGTTGGTACTGATGCATGTGGACTGTTTTATCTTCTGAAAACCTTACTCTCAACCCCTCTCTGCTCCCTCCTTCCCTTTCCCTGTCTCCTCCCTCATCTCCCCACCCCCCTCCACCACGGAATATCCTAGGGGAAGGTGGGCGGCTCATAGTAGAGGTGGTGGCTGCTAAGGAGGAGGAGGTGACGAGGTAGGAAGAAGTGGAGGCCTGAGATGGTGAAATGGAAGGGGAAACGTGGTGTAGAAGCGAGGTCGATGAGGCAGTGGATGAGGGGAAAGGTCCAACACAAGAGAACTGGCGCCCAAAGTGGTGCTCTCCACCTCTTTCCCGTCGCACCCTCCCATCGTCTTTCAGAGCCCTTTCCCTGGCTGCCAGAGCCAGCCCTAATGGGGACGAGGGGTCCAGCACTTTCCCTGTCAGTGGGTGGATGAAGGTGGTGGTTGTCTGCCTCCCCGTCCCACCAAAGTCAGCTGGTACAGATCTAGGCTGGTGGTCCTTCATTGGAGCTGGGGAGGAGTATTCAGGTAGTCCAAAGGCAGGAGGCATGCTGCGTGTGTGGTGAATAAAAGTGTCCCCGGAGAACATGCCTTCATCTATAGATTTGGAGGGACGCAGGCGGGGGGCGGGTTGGTCAATCTGAGACCCAAGATGTTGTGAGGCCGGGGTTCTCCCACCTCCTACACTTAACCCAGTATCTTCTTCGGTAGAGAGGAAGAAGGAAGCACTCTTCCTTCTGGCTTGGTGAAATCGCTCTCTGTCTCTACGAGCTGCCCCCACTATTGCTGCCCCAAACTGACTGGTGAAATCCAAGCTTTCTTGGGTGTGCAGAGAAGAAAGAGAAGAGGCAAAACCAGGAGGAGGGAGTGGAGACAGTGGAGTTGGTGAGGAAGTCATAGGGATGGCTGTGGACACTGGTGGGTCAACAGGGGACTCAGGAAGGGATTTAGCGTCAGTGTCTGGGGGAGGTTCGGCCTCCACGCTGCTGCCCTGGCTGCTGCGACCGCTGCTGCTAGTGGAGGGGGCCTTTACTATGATAGTGGGGATGGGGATGGAGCTCTTTTCCCCTGCAACCTTGCTCAGTGTGTGGGTCGGCGTCTGATTCTCAACTTTTGACTGCTTTAATAAGGGTCCCTTTACTCTCCTGCCTCCTGCTTTTGTTATCCCCACACCACCTCCTGGACCACTGCTGCTCCGGTCGGTACGGGACATTTGCTGTTGCTGGGAGACTTGACTCTGCTGCTGCTGCTGCTGTTTTGTCAGGGCTGTAGCACTGGAAGGGGGAGTTGCATTGCTGTAGCCCCTTCTCAAACCTGCCACCTTTCGAGATCCAGCGGCCCTGATCTGCTGTGGGTGGGAGGGGTGAAAAGATGGATGAGCGAAAGGGGCAGATTGGTCACCCCCACTTCCGCTGAAACCTCCCCTCTCCCTGCCGGTTTGGGAGATATGTACTGCCTGTGAGTAGAGCTGGTTCTGCGCTGAAGAGGAAGCCTGGGATACTGAAATTGGAGGCTGCTGTGATTGTTTCCCCTTCCAGCCAGGGGACGGCCCGGCAGAAAGAGGAGGGTCTGGGGGGGCAATGCTTGGGGGCGGGGGGATGTCATCAGAACTAGGGACTGATAAGCTGCGTGATAACTTCATTCCTGGAGGGTGGAGTAATTGCTTCTCCTCTTCCATAACACCTGTGCCAGAGCGAAGTACAGAGATAAATATTAAGATATGATAGAAGAAGGAAAGAAAAAATAAAAATAAATCGGATAAATAGACTCAAATTTGAGAGGGTGGCTAGAACGTACAGTATAAAAGCTTAGTGAGCCAGTTGCAAATCAAAGTAATTGTGTTAATTTTGAAATTGTGTACCCGTCAAAGAGTCGGCTGTGAAATCTGTCTGTCCATGTGTTTAGGTTATGATTGGGTCATACTTAATTTAACAGACTGTTTTTGTATGCCTGGATGTGTCTACAAGGATTTGCCTGTCTGTCCTCTAGCTTGTTTGAGTATGCTTCATAGTCTGTGTATTGGCATGTCAGACAGACAAACAGACAGATAAGGTCGAAGCATTCCTGCATAGTCTGTTGGGATTCAGGCTGATACTGTACAGCTCAGACACAGTGCTCAGCACAGACAAAGGACACTAGAGTACAGACAAAGCACAGTAAAGACATGCAGACAGCCCAAGTAATGGCCAACCCTTTCAGAATTCAGGCCCAGACAATCAAAATCTGTTAAATTTATATTATGTATTAATATATTTATTTTATGTACAGTTTGGTATCCATTTAATTGTAGTGAGTAATCACAGGGTTTAATCCCAACCATTGATATTTGGTTCTACTTACCAATTAGCTAATTATAGTACGTAACAGTGTATATAATCATAGAGTAAAAATGATAAAGCAAAGCACTACTGGACCATTTACATGAATTGAGCACACAGCAACCCCCTACCAAGGATGCAAAATGGGAATCCTCTAAAATAATGCATGGTAAGTCTGGTAAAAAAAAAAAAAATTAATACTTGATCATTCTTAGCATTTGTTGTGCACCCAAATAATGTAAACTATGTCCCGTGCTTCTTATTGTTACAGAAAATACCCCTGTCTATGGATACTTTGCATGTGGTAATGAAGAAGCTTTTACAACTAAGTGCAGACCGAGTGCTTTTGGAGAGTATTATTTGGTATTCTATATGGTAATTGATGATGCCTATTGACAAACCAGCATATGTAGACCTTTTTTCAGTACCATAGTTATTTACTGCTATCAAGCAGAATGGTTGGGCTACAACAATAGGTTGAGGCCATTGTGCAAATCCACTTTGACTAAGCGTGCAGTCAACATATCATATCTGGTCCTGTGGCAAATTGGATTTAAGTAAACTTTTATAAATAAACCTTTCCACATGCATGAGCAAATCTAAAATGACAAACACAGCATTTGTGGTTATAAATACTGTGCACTTCTTTTCAACAGGAATGTGTTAAATGTACAGCTTTCTGGCTCTACGAGATCAACTGTGCCTCTCACTTAATGGAGTTTATATTACCATTTATTTTTATCTAATTACTGGAAATACTTGGGGTATATAAAAACATGACTGTATACCGTTATGTTTTGGAGAATTTACATTCTGCATTCATCATACAAGAAGTAGATTAATTAAACAAAGGGAAATGTTTCTCAATCATGTGTTATTTTTACTTGCATACAAATAAGAAGTAAGCTCAAATAAACTGAATGCTGCTTGTAGCAATTATTTTTTGATTGAAACCTATGCCCTAGACACTTCTCAGCTGGCATACATATGATGTATGATTTTAATACAAGTGTTGTATATGTAGTTGATTAATTAACTAATTATTTAATTGCCAAACAATTAAAACCCAAAATAATCATGATTGAATTTAATATCATTTTATGAAGCTGAAAAAAAAAATTATGGAAAACAGAACTCACTTCAAACTACTTACATTAATCAAGCTAGCATATCTGCTCTTTAGGTTGGTCATATCTGCTAGTAAGCCCCCCTCAAAAGTTTACTTAAATGCTGCAGTTTAAAAACATGTTTTCTGAGGTAGTGAGTTCTGAGCTAGGTTTTCTTAAGTTCTGAGGTAGTGATTGTGATCAGAAAAATTGTGCTTTGTTTAATTTAATGAATATTTAAAGGCATAAACTGAGACAGATGACCAATTTTTTTTTTAACGTCACCTGGTCATTTTTTGGCATTTTTTATTTTTCCCTGTCGATCACTCAAAAAGTGCCTTATTCCACAGAAATCTGCACAAGGGAAGGAATTCTGCATAAAAAGGCAAATTCTATTGAAAATTCCGTGATCACAGGATCATTTAAAAAAGCTACTGATTATGTCAGCTATGTTTGCTAGCTAGCTACCATAATGGTACACATGTTGTGGTTTTGGCCAGTGAAAACGGTGAATTTCCAGTATTTCAATAGTTATATAAAAATATTTTTATATTTTGTACCACAACCCCCCCCAAATGTATGAAGTTCTCTTCAGTGGACCCACACATACACTCTTAATTATTAACTTTGTTTCAAAAAGCTGATTTCGTGTTTTCTAAGGCTCATACACATAAAAATATTGCTTGAGACTATCATAATTCATGCATCAAAGGGTAGAGTCCTAATATTTTCTCTGTTATATTTCATTGTGTGTTGGTCTGTGTGCATAATTGGTCTGTGTCCATTAGCCTCATAATATGAAGATTGCTGGTTTGAATGCACTGCTGTACCCTTTAGCAAGGTACTTACTTCCAAATCCAACTGTAATTTCTCCTTGTGTAAGGGCGACAGCTAAATGACAAAATAATGATTATAAAATAATCAACATCCCTTGAAAATGTCCAGTTCAATTAGGCATATATTGTATTTGCATATTCTATGTGTACTGTACATGACCTCAATGTCTATGCGCTGATTCAACGTCAAATACATTGGTTATTTTCGTCATCCACATTCCACATGTGTTTGCATTTTTGATGTCTACAGGATGTGACCTCAACGTCAATGCTGGATATGGATTCAACGTCAAATAAATTCAATGACCTGTTGGCCCACATTAATATACTTCATATCCCAATGCAGTACGGGTGTGCAATTTTTGAATTTTGAGAAAAAATTTTAAAATATATTTGTATATAGATTTAATAATTGTAGGAAAAACATAATTCAATAATCTAAGCATTTTCCCATAACATTGCGACTCAGGTTAGATTTTTTATTTTAAAACCGACGAAATATAGTAATGAAATAAATATACAAATTGTGACTGCATGGCTGCAAAATAGGTATCTATAAATAGGTAACTATAAATATCTAAGGGAATAAACCGTGTAATGTCAACAAAAGTTTTACAATGTCTTGTAGCTAAGCTTAAGAAAATTTACAATTCTGAGTAGAGAAGAAAAGAAAAGGAATACTATCTCCGTGAACCAGTTTTGGCAAGTTGGACTGCCCGCATATACATCGTACAGTAGATACACAGCAGACTACACAACAGTTAAGTGCAGACCCATTACACTGATAACACATGGACAGCCTCACCGATGGATTTCTGTCGCAGCATCATACCGTGCTGAGGACCATGGTCTGGCATGAATTGGGCACGGTCATAGTTGAATGCAGATCCTGATGATATAATTTCGGGTCCTGATTGGTTGTAATTTGGCTGTGAAAGTTATTGAGAGAGCATTCCCAGACAGACATTTTAATCCTTTCCTAAAACACAAATTATATTCCATTTTAGGAATTTTTGTGAGTGCTTTATTTTGCTGACTACAGTAGAACATAAAATAACATAACCGAACCTAAATAAATCATATTTACTGTACGGCTTTAGACATACGTGGCAAAAGTACTGTACAGCCCCTTGTCTACACATTCAGGATCTCTCATGATTCATTACATTTTTATTTGGCTTTGATGTCTTGATATAGAGTATGATTTACTGGAATTGAAGCTCCACATTTAAAACTAAAGCCTAAACCCGAGCCTTAAAAACCTAAACGTAAGTCAGGAATAAACTACAAAAAACAGCTGTCCTGCCTCATACCTCATTTGTGTGGATGCCCCTCATCTTGTCTCTCTTTCCCATTTGCACTCGTGACCCCTGTCCTTCATTGGTGCTGATTGTCTGCTGAGCAGCAGCTAAAATTTCATCCAGTTTATCTGAGAGTCAGAGAAAGGTGTTTAAAAGTAACTGGATCACCCTGCCACACAATGACCTGAATAGCAAATAAGGTCTTGAGCCCAAGAGGCTTAAGGAAGAAGTTGAACATGAGGTCTTACTCAGTGCCATCTGATACACTGTCCTCTTCTTCTCTGTAACCTGTGAAGACTCGTATTCTGAAATGAGGAGGAAGTGGTCTTTTTCATGCTAGATTTTTTGTTTTAAAAATCTTGACATAATGTTCTACACACGGTATAAAAAAGCACCCAAAAATAGAATGGAGACAATGGTCATTACCTGCTTTCTTCTTCCAAGGAGAACCAGCTGGAACATACAAAGAAAAAAGATTATAACTGCTGCCTAACCAGGAACAACATCAGTAAATTAGATACTGCTGTAATCATACTATTTGGCTGTAATTTATATCTATGCAGTTTCATAGTATTTTGCATCTCTCACCTTTCTCCACTGTAAAATGTCCACGCAGCATAAATATGGAAATATGAGACAGAGAAAATGTGTGGTGAGTCAGGGTTTACAACCATGTCTGTCTGAGCACTATAAGGGGTTTTGCGTTTTTTTTTCCCTCTTTCGAGACCTATGGTCTATGCAAATACATTTTACTGAGGGTAGGCAGTGCACAGTGTCCACTAACATACTGATAGACAAGACCAGGGATTAAGAGAGAAAACATATTGGCATAGACTGCCACTTTGTGCGGTACTGGTCAGTAGGAACCTTTTTGACCTTTTCCAACAGAGAACATGACAAGGGATAATGAAAGAGCACCTGCTATGGATCTAGAACCAGACCTTGTTCGAGGTAAATAGTTCTTTAAATAGTCTGTTTGGATTCTTCAGCAAGAAAAAAAAACACCCACAGCAGGGCGTAGCTAATATTTCCTCATTAGTATCTGAAGAATCATTTTATTATCGTAAGCAATAGCCTCTCTAAGCATGGTCAGAAGTGACACAGAGCCAATCATGGCCAGTAAGACTTTACACAAGCACATTCGTCCCCATTCTGTGTTACAAGAGCAACATCCCGTCTACTAGACCCGTTACTGAGGAATTTGGGGGTTGTTTGGTATGAGATTTGAGCGGTGGAATTAGGGGTTTGTAATTTTATTAAATTTCTTTGAATCCTAGTTCTGAAACATCTCCTTCTCTCTTTTAAAAAAAATTGGTTTCTCTGCCCCTTTATATGCTGGAGTCGGATCTATAAAAATATCATCCTTTCCTTTGTCTCCTTTTATTTTGTTTTTTAAAATAATTTCTCCATTATCACTATCTTAATCTTTTTTTTTCACCTCCTCCGTCTCTTCATGTCTTACCCATCTCTTCCAGCTCTGAGGTCATAGATTTGGAGCGCAGCGCAATAGCAGGTGGAGTCAGTCTCTTACTCTGCTGGGGAACTGCCAAGGAAAAAGGAATGGAAAACTAAGTGGGAGAGCGGGGGGCGGGAAATCAGATGTTATACATACATAATTTTATCCAAGATAGTTCTCGGACTTATACATCAACGCAATGCTAAACCTTTAGTAAAGAACCATTACAAAAGTGTACTAGATATTTTAAAAAATGTATTAAAGCAACAATGTTTATAGTAAACTAGTAATTGTGATTAAAATCTGTTATAATAATTTATGAAATTATGGAGAAGATAATTTAAAAACTATTTTTACTATATATATCATGACTAGCAATAATAACAATACAATCTAAAGCTACTTATATGCATTGTTCATCTTATGGTCATCGTTATTTTGAAAGTCACATCTTACTTTTCTTCCTGGATGCCTCCTCCATTTCTGGGTTGCGAGTTACCATGACAACTTTTACCATGAGGCTGTTGCCACCTTGTCGAATCATGTTGACCACCTGTCTGTGTCCCACCTTCACCACATTCTGATCATTCACCTTAGACAGATAAACGTAAATAGATTGTTACTACAGAACATACATACGCCAATTGACTGGATAATTCAGCAGATTACAGTAACAATGGGACATGCATTGTAGTTTGCACATGGTAACCAGGCACTACAGAATCAGTGAGGTGATGGGGACAGAAGTGAAATACATTTCAAAGTAAATACCAATGACCAAACAATGTGGTTAATTGAATGAAAGAAGGGGTAGAACACATACAGAAATTAGATGGAAAACCAATGTTCTTTGCAGCGAGTTGTACGTGCCTCAATGAGGAAGTCTCCCATTCGTAGACCAGCTCTCCAGGCCACTCCCCCTTCGTCAACTGATTCCAGATACTGCAGAGCAGGGAAAGCCGGGGTTGGAGTGAACTCCTCTATTGGAGTCTGAGCTAGAGAGAGAGGGGAGAAGCAGAGATAATGAGAAAACAAGTGAGAGTGCAGGGAGAGTGATGAGGCATATTTATGAATATCTATCTATCTATCTATCTATCTATCTATATATATAGATGTATGCATGATGATGATGATCAATTCCTAAATACCACAGCAATACTAATGTGTCTGTAGAGGATAAAGAGGGTGAAAGTATGAGGCACTGACTAGCAAAAAAAGTGTGCGGCAGTGGGAGAGGGAAGGGCAATCTGTTTGGCGCTTTGTGACAACTCAACTGCAAAAACACGCACCATGACCAAAGACAGATTTGACTGACATGGGAAGTGGTGTGAGAGGGAGCGCTGACCTTTGGCACCTCTCAGCACAAAGCCAAAGCCCTGGTTGTCATTCTTCTGCAGGAGCACAGTTTTTTCCTTAACGAGGTAGTCACTGGAAAAAAAGAGGGAGGGAGGGGCAGTAAGCACTGTACAGCCACACTGCACCGGGAGCTCACGCGAGCCTTTCCTGCTAATGCACGCTGCAGCCAGGGAGACGAGAGGGAAGGGGGACTGGGGTGTCAGAGGACAGCTCACAACTCATCCTCTGAATTGCCCGTAGCTCTTAAAGCGTCGGAAAGCATTTTATCTAGGAACGACCTGTTACTACTTCATAAAGGGGTCATGCATTTTCAATGACTGATAGAGTGAAACGGTTGAGGGGAGATGGTAACTCAAACCTTTTGTCTGATTATGGATGTCATTCTGGTAGGTGTGTTGTGGTCTGCAGCCCCACTCACACTGTAAGTGATATTTTTTTTCTATCTGCAGTGACACTGCTTCACAGTGTACAGGAAATAAAGGAGCTGTATATGTCACCGTTGTAACGGTACTGTACAATTGGTTTAATAAATCAAAGTCTTGGTGCTGTCAGTGTTGTACTAGCGACTATAAAGCTTTTTCAGTATGAATCATAATCAATATCATGCCAATAAAGCATTTCAATTCGGTTGAATTGAATAATTGTAATTTAATCTATTGAAACAACAAAATAGGCTGATGTGTTTAAATAACCTTAAAGAAATCAAGGAGGAAAATTGTGAGTGAGATTTGTAAATATCACATTATTGCAGACAAATAAAGAACATCTGTACGTAGAGAAATATTTGGAAAATATTTAGTAAAACAGCTTGCAAGATAGCATTATGGATGAATGTAGGGCTATTGAATGCCACAGCACTGTTTTCACCAATGTTTTACTACAGAAATTCATTTTCAGAGTGGTTTCAGAGTGCATCTAGAAGTCTCATCTTGGAGCTTCATCTGTGTCCTCCCCAGCACCTATCTGTTTTTGTCCGTACGCACACTCAAACACCATTAGATCATACATTCGCTCATCTCGTCTTTTAGCCAGTAAGCGTGTCAATCAATTAACTGGCGCATCCATCAGTCAGTGCATTAGTCAGCACGTTTATGTCAGTTTTGGTCGCAATCAGTCAATTATGGCTCTTAAGTGTTTTAGACACAGGCTCTACTGTAAGTTACTGTACACACACACGCTCAGAATCTGCTGGCACAGAACCGCCTTCTGCCATCTGTCCTTCTCTGTCATTCTGGCTTTCAGAAAACCACATAACATCTCTACCTGACTGCAAAGTCATAAGTCTAGTGCAATGCATGGAGCAGAATACAATTGGGTATCAAAACCATGATTAGCACGTGTCTCTCCAACCCAGTCTGTGAGTCACTATTTATCTTTCCACGTCCATCTGTCAGGCAGTCCACATTGTTTCTCACCAAACGCTTTACTTTGCGAATGCCTTTTTATTTCTGTCTGGTTATATCCCTTTTTTAGATGATAAGCAACTTGTGGTCTCACAGAGATACATGCAGGTCTGTTTTCACCACTCTCTCTGTTTGTCACTCTGTCTATGTCCTCTACTCTTGAACCGCAGCACAATTTTTTTCTGCCACTATATCTGTTTATAGCTACACAGAGCTGGCAGCTTAGTCTCGGTTGCTGGTGAAAAACGCATTGTAAACACACAGGCACACACGCGTGTACTCACACACCATTCCTCCCTCCCCTTCTTCCAATAAATGAAGCAGAGCAACAGTATCAATACCTGTTAAAGAACGTCTTCTCCCTCCTCATATATCTTTTTTTCTCCCTCATTTCAACTGCGTTTCACAGACGACATAGCTTAGTTCACCCAAATGCAGACGCAAAACATCACAGCATTCTGCCGGGTAGAATATAATCCATTTGTTTTAAATCAATCTATCGGTTGCATAAAGACACATATTAAATGCTATCATACAGAGTGAGAGGACTGACGTTCAGAGGGAAAGTCACATGGATTCGTAAGTATATTGCAACGGAGAAATAGACAACAGTGAAGCGAACGCACTGGCTTCTGTATCTCTCAGTGACTGCCACACACACATACCCACACAAAGATACGCACACACTTGCACATATAGTACATTACTCACACGCTAACATATATCACATAATTATTCTGCCTATATCTATTTGTCTATCAATCCATGTCCTTACACATGAATCTGCCTCTCACCCTCTCTTCATATCCCTGTCCCTCTCTTCATAGACAGGAAAAAAAAAACAGTCACTACCTGTAAATGAACCAAACGCTCCTGTTTTTGGGGCCTAGGGATGGCCAGGATGAAGAGAGGGAGAGAGAAAGAGATAGATCCCCCTCTCCGCATACCCCCATCGCCATTTCCCCCCCCCTCCTCCTCCTCGTCTTCCAGCAAGAGAACACCCAGAGAGAACCGCGAGAGGGGAGGAGAGGAGGAGAGAGAAACCGAGAGAGAGAGGGGGCCTAGCGTTCTCAGACCCTTCATACTTAAGACAGAGAGAGAGAGAAAGCGAGAGAGAGGGAGATGGTTTTCTTTTCTTTCACTGCGACAGGGAGAGAGAGCGTGCAAGAAGGGAGGGAGGAGGGAGTGAATGAGTGAAAGAGGGGGAGGGGCAGAGAGAGGTGGCTTAACATAAAAAAAGGAACATGCGAATTAGGTTATTTTAGAGGGGAGAAGGCGTGATTAGGGTGGTTGTAGATTTTCTGACTGTGCCTGTTTTCTACACAATATAAAAAAGCTGAATACCCTCCATTGGTTTATATATGTGTCTCCTGACAAATGGTAGCAAACACATACACACACCTTTCACATGTTTTTAAAGAGTTACATTTCCTACTGCAGAAACAAACCCGGAATGAATCAAAGCTTCCCTCTGAAGTGCACCGTAATGGTCTGTCCATAGAATCAGCCCGAAGTCTCAGTGCCTCATCAGGCATTCTCCCATTCATCAAAGTGGAAGTTTCTTAACATATGAGAAAATTATTTGACATACCAGAGTACATTATGCACAAGTGTCTTGTAATGTAATGTATTGAAGGTACAAAAACACAGTGAGGGTAGGGTCATTTCTTAATGTCATAATGGGGCAAGAAAGGAATAGTGTGAGAACTGACAGTAAAATAGAGGAGCGTTATTCTATGATCAGATATGTGATATGGTATTCATACTTAAATACGACGTGTAAATGACCAAAAAGGACTATAAAATGGGGATTTAAGCACAGAGAAATGAAAATAATGGTGATATTCACGTATAATGCTAAGAACGGTGGAAAAGTATAATTACATCATGTGGCTGTAAAGCCACATATAATTAGGGGTCCATGGTAACTGCAAAATGGAAAACTGTGACACATTTAGACACGTCTGAGAAAGCAAATATTACTAAAGGGACGGTTTCTCATTTAATATCCGAGTACATGCATCTGACTGGATGATTTCCGTTATGAATCCACATTGCGATGAATTCCTTTTTCTGTTTGCCCCCTCTCTTGACCTTTTCTATGCACTCTATTTATTATGAGAGAAATGAATAAGTAAAGAAAAATAGATACCCAAAATATTTAAACAAAAGATTAATTATAAGCATTTACTGTCACTCAGTTTCCTTCAGGCTACAGCGGTTGGCAACATACCTGATTCCGGCCCATAGGGCTGAAAAAAGTTATTTCTCTCCACAGAGGATGGAATTTTGTCAGTTTATGTAAATCTGTGAATTCCCATATAATCCCTGTTTTCGGGAGAGCATATATATTTTACTGCGTTTACATTTTGATTGAACATCGTTCTGTCTTTTACCGTTTTGTACATCCGCAGAACCTTATCTCAGGGCTAGCCAGGTCTCCGTGCGGTTACTGAGTTTCAATCGCCTCGCTATAATCTATACCAGTACAAGGAAAACCTGGAGAACTTAGGTTACGGGGAAATGACGTAATTCAAGGATTGAGAATAGTATTCTTTGATGGCTTTC
>JAOYSI010013223.1:28908-39364 GCA_025775065.1 Hiodon alosoides | reverse complement strand
CTTTGTTTCTGTGGTCTGTTCTGCCTGCGGCCCCCCCCCCCCCCCCCCCCACATCGTGCCATCCCCCCCGCCGGGGCGCCCGCGGGGGGGGGGGCCCCGCCTTTCCTTGTCAAGTTTCACTGACAAGGAAAAAACAAGGATGGTGAAGTCTTAAGACCATAGCAAAATTGACTTCTATACAGTTAAACTGTTCTATCAAACTGGGAGGGACCCTTTAATGTGTTCATGGGTTTAGTGTTGGAAACAAAAACACTAGAAATCGCTGAACTACTTTTCCTTTGCAGAAGCATTCAAACATGCACTGAACTGAAATGTTTCTTTTACAAAACAAGGATGCTTCATAGATTGTTTCTTTTCTGACTCTTCCAGATAAAAACCACTGCATCAGTGTTAAATAAACACATTGCTTCACCGGTTTTCATCAAGCTGGTTTATTTCCAGTAGTGGTATAATGTAATCATGGTCAATGTTAGATTTGTAGCACTGTATTATACTCTTTGATAACTCTTTTGCAATAAATCATTACTGAATCTTGAATTTAAAAAATGTACATAATTTGTCAGCCTCCTCAGTACTAGGATCTCCTGCAACAATGGGGAAATAGTGGGAACAAACATTGCCCCCAACAAAGGAACATTTGCACAAATTGCTTCAAAAACCTGTGAAAGGTCAGAGCTTTGAGCCATGCAGTGTATGATCGCAATCATTCGGTGGATAGGTGGGGGGGTGGATGGTCCATAAGCTTGGTCCATACCCGCTGCACAGATGTGTCCTGTTAATTAATAAAACATTGTTTGGAAAATCACCAGCATTTGAAACATCGTTTGAAAAACATCGCCCCAATCGTTCAGATTCTACGAGAATCAAGATACGCTTATTTTATACGGATAGAATTTTATTTAGTCCTAGAACAGTCAACTGAGGAAATGGTCAGTAAGAAATGTAGGAAATGAAATTCATACAAAGTTTCTCCACGTTTGCTTCCAGACACCTCTCACCCAGTCTGTTCATAGCCACCACAATGGTCTTCTGGAAGATGAATAATTTAAACTGACATTTCCCATATTGCTTTCTACTGCAATGATGATCCCAAAATGTCTTAAGAATCCCTGAAAACGTGAATACTCAGCTGCCCAGAGACAAAGGCTCTCACAGCTGTGAGACCAGGACCTCCTGAAGAGGCCCCCTCTGAGCTGCTGAGAAGCACAGGCTGGGTGATGTCACGCTTCCCAACCGCTCTCATTCCCAGGGTATCATGTGTTCCAAACCTCTTCTTACCTCTTGAGTGCCCTGTGGTATTGGTTCCCATGTAAACAATACAGTGAAAGTGAGTAGTACATCGTTGTCAAGCAAAGTGAAGGACTTCACCAGTCTTAACCACCGAAGACTGTAGGATTGGTGGATTCAATGACAAGGTGGTGGATTAACTGACACGAGCCACACAACAACAGTGTTAAGGTCAATATCCTTTCCCTCTATAGTGTAATTTCAAATAGCCCTCTGTGTAACCTAAAGTCTAAAAAGGATATAGCAAAGGATATAGCAATCAGATAGCAAAGGATACAATATCTTATAGTAAAGGTTAAAAAAGTTTCTCTGTCTAAATCAAAAGCATAGTTCCACTGGCAGTTTTGAAAAAGCTGGAAAGGAAACTGAACACCATCTGTAAATACGCAGAAAAAACAAGTAATTTGTCAATATTTCAGAGCAACATAATACCTAAAGTAGCCACAAGGGAAATTTTAAGATCTCAACAAACATGGTTCCTCACACTCTTCTCGGTGAATTGAAAAGCTGAGAAAAAATCTTTTGTACACAAGACAGCAGATTTTATTTTGGCTTACGATGTCTGCAACTTCAAGGGATATATAATGTTCATCGCGTCCTGCTTAAACGTTGGTGAAATACATAGCGCGAGACAGGTGGAGGTGAGTCCAATCCAGCTTGCGTCTCATAGAGTCATTTTCCTTCAGGGTTCGCCGTTTCAATTGGTGAAGTTTTAACTTTACTTGTATATAGGCTCCTAAAATGTATTTGGGTGCATCTACTTTTTCACATGGTGTGAGAGTTAAATAGTTTGGCACTGTCAAAAGACCCAGACGCTGGAGCCGGCTTTTTTGCATTTTTACACTATTCTTCTTAATGATAATAATAATAATTATATATTTTTATTATCCTCTGGCCATGCTGAGACAACTAACTGTAACCAACTAACCACTTTTAAATCCTGCAGCTGGGCCACATTTGCAATATTTGCAAGGTGCAGGTGATAATCGCCCAATGACCCAATTAATGGGAACATTTTCAAATGGATTTGGTGGAGCAGGTGAAAGTCATACTCCAGCCAGAGGGAGCAAAAAGTAGACTTTGTGTTCGGGGCACTGGGGCACTGGGCCAATCGGGAGGTGAAGTTACCGGTCAAGGAATGGACGGATGTGGTTGACATACTACGGGAGGAACAGGAAGCTCTGTTTAATAGGGAAACTCCTCTGCCGGTGCCAACCGGAAGATATTAGCGCTATGCCCCCGCAGGTGGTGAATGGACTGATTCGCTCCAATGGCGTGGGCAGCGGGAGAAGGGTGATCTAGCCCCTCTGTTATTCTCGGCCATTAGCGTCTGGCTCCCGTTTTCCCGTATACGCCTGGAAGAAGAGAGGGCTGAGCCATTAAAATCACTTGCAAGCCTGTCTGTCTCAGCTGGAGAGGGACTCATCCGTCACGAGGCTGACAGGGACTCAACCTGGTGTGGCTTCAGCTTGTGAGCCCCTCCCCCTCCAGACAGAAGTGGGGACAACTAGTATTAAATGTGGCAAATGTCATGAGCTGGCGGGGAAAGATCACAACTGGAATCCTACAGGTTGGCAGACACAGACGTGAGCAGGAGGAAGCATGACCATCACATACCCGTGGTCTTTTCATCCAGGGCCTACTGGCTTCGTGTCCAGGTATTTTCCTTCCAGGGATTCAGGGAACAGGATAACATAGCTGGGTTAATATCCATGAAACGATCATACACACCAGGTAGTATACGTTTGCTGGTCCTGTTGAACAAGGAATCTATGGACTAAGATGTAGTGAAAGAATGTGATATAGTAAGTCCTTCACCATGTACTGGATACATGTATTCTGTGAACATGTAATCACTCAATGTATCTTATGCCTTCATCACAACTGGCTGAATAAGAAAAGTCTGGAAACATTCTAGAAATGACCAGAGACCCCCTCCGCCAATGAGAAGCAGATAAGCAGAAACACCCCCATACTCCATCCACCTCTGGCTTGTCCTTATATCACATGGTTCCTGCAGACAACTAAATTTTTGTTGTGTGTTTATTTGAGCTTGACCTTGCCCCTGGTCTAATCTCTTGTATTTCCTCAGAATAACACCGTCATGACTGTCAGGCTCTGCACAAGACCAAAGCAAAATGTATAGACCAAACCTTTCCCCCACCCAAAAACAATGATATGTGAGGTCAATAGATGTTTGTTTGTTTGTTTGTTTCAAATATTCTACGTAATTCTTCCCAAAAATGACACAGAAATGATAACTCCTTCATTATTGATCAGACAGGAATCTGATCAATAAACAAGTGAATATGTGAAATCCGACACCAATAAGAATTCATAGTTTTTTTCAAACTTTCTGTATACATACAGTTAAAATGTGTCTTGAACGATCAGTAAGCACTGTATGAAAAACAGGGGTGACTTTAAAAATTCAACTTCTGTATTGAACACCAGGTGTCTCTAGAACCTTACACATTGCAGACAAGGTTTTAATAACAAACAAAAAAACCCCCCTTAAGTATCACATACAGCATTTCTTCCATTTACCATTGTAAAATATTATTGATATTGCCACTAATAAATTTAATTCTCAGTTTTAGTCCTTCATACGCAAGTAATTTATTTACACCTACCGACAGCATATTACTAAAGACTTATTACTGCTTACTGCCTGGTCTATTTTAAACCTCACAGCTGACCTGTCAGGGTGACAGCGGGTACAAACAGCCTTTGCTGTACAGAGTGGACGAAGCTACATGGACCTTATTTCATTTATGGCAATATGGTTATAATAGTCAAGACGGCTCACCATCAGCTTTGTCTCCTCAGAATACCAGCCAGCCATTGAAAAACTACAAGAGGCGGGTACAGTACTTTTCAGTGAACTCTAATGCATGCATAAATCAGCCCGGTCTTCCCAAATGACCTGAAATAAGAACATTTCTATTTTCGAGCTTCTCCTGCATGATAACTGCAGAGCTATTCTCCCCTTTTTGAAAAGAAAGTCTTGTCTTATTCCCTTGACTGCCAGTTCTATTTGACTGAGAGTTTTTCTCTGGTAACCACATATTTCTGTGCACACACACACGCATATATATATATATATATATATATATATATATATATATGTGTGTGTGTGTGTATGAATGTCTGTATGTATGTGTATGTTAATATATGCACAGCCAAGTGATAAACGTTATTTTATATGCTATTATAGTAACCTTAGCACTGTACTACATGAATGATTTTAAAACTTTCTGCTGAAGCCAAAGCAACCCATGGATTCGAAAGCTAACCATGGCCTGGCACTACTGGAGCAGCTATGGAGGATGAAGGAGATGGATGAGCTGACAGACGTAGTGTTGGTTACCCAGGGGGTAAGATTTCCCTGCCACCGGGTCGTCCTGTCCGCCTTCAGCCCCTACTTCCGGGTCATGTTCACCTGCGGCATGCAGGAGTGCAGCCGCAGGGAGGTGGAACTGCAGGAAACCCCAGCAGAGAGCCTGGGTCTCATCCTCAAGTTTATGTACAGCTCAGAGCTGGTGCTCTCCAATGCCAACGTGCAGGGTGTCTCCACCACCGCCTTCCTGTTGCAGATGGAGGACGTATTCAAACTGTGCCAGAGGCACATGGTGGACAACGTGGATGCCTCAAACTGCCTGGGCCTGTACCACTATGCACGTGACCTGGGGGCCGAGGAGCTGGCCAGGCAGGCCCAGCGCTACGTGTGCCAGCACTTCGCTGAGGTCTGCCTGAACGAGGAGGTGCTGGAGCTGAACGCCCACCAGCTGCTGGCCCTGGTGGGCTCGGACGACCTCAACGTAGCTCGCGAGGAGAGTGTGCTGGACCTGGTGCTGCGCTGGGTGAGCCGGCGTCGGGAGGAGCGCGAACAACATCTCCCCGCCCTGCTGCAGGCCGTGCGCCTCGAGCTGGTGGACCCCGCCGCCCTGCGGCAGGTGCGGCGGAGGAACGCCCTGCTGCTCCGTGACTCGGAGTGCTTCAGCACCATCGACATTGCTCTGCGGGTCTCACAGCTGCCCACCTCTGGCCCGCGCAGGGCAACCCTGCGCTACGGCATGGAGACCACCAGGCTGTTGCTCTGCCTTGGCAGGTGTGGTATAGATGCCCGGCAAGGCAGCGTCTCGGAGTACAGCTTCTGCTATGCTCCCACCACAAGGCAGACTTGCTTCATCCCCTCCCCCAAGTACAAGGGAGGGTTGGGATGCATCAGCGCCGGTGTGGTGACCGAAGAGAATGAAATCCTGGTGGCCGGGGAAGCCAATGCCGGCAGGCAGAAGATACCCCATGTGGAGATCCACAGGTGTGAGTGGTGACTGTTTATTGGTTGGCAGTTGATTGGCGAGGGTTCAACTTTATTATTTTTTTTTTTTTTTTAAAGAGGCTGCTCTAAGCTGTTTGGATGTCCAGTATTAGCTAGACGTTTGATGCAATATTATCGGTACATTAACAATAAGGATAGTGATGATAAAGGCAATAAAATGTATAAGTCCCTAAATAACCTTCCCTCATTATCATATACATAATAAAATTAAAAGTTATGTCTAATGAAGCCCATCTACCATTACTCTCTCCTACCCCTTTGTCAGATATAATACCTCGTCCGAGGGAAGCTGGGAGAAGCTGTGCTCAGCTGATTATCGAGACATGTACGCTCTGGGTTCTCTGGGGGGAACCCTCTACCTGCTGGGGGGTCAGATGAAGCTGAATAACCATTACACCATCACCAATTGTGTAGAACGCTTTTCTATGGAGGATGGGCTTTGGAGTACCTCTGCCCCACTGCCCCTCGCATTGGCCTGTCACTGCGCTGTCAGCCTCAAGAACCGCCTCTACGTGCTGGGAGGATGGACTCCACAGGTACAGAACCAGACATGGTTAAATGCATAGTAACTGCCATATTTATTCATACCCTTGTCATATGTAACCAATTCAATTAGATTCAAATATGAATTCTGACAGACAGAAAATACCTGGTAAAATACCCAGAAATCTCTCAGGAATACTTGCCCCAGTAACTATTAAAATATTTTTGGCCAAATTTTTTTTTTACATTTTACGTTTGTAAAAAAAATTATATAGATTTTTCTTCTTCAGATTCAACACCAAATGTAAGTTGGAAATATAAAAAAATGCAGTTGTTCAATTCATAACAAAAGTAATATCTTGGA
This sequence comes from Hiodon alosoides, assembly GCA_025775065.1. NCBI lineage: Eukaryota > Metazoa > Chordata > Actinopteri > Hiodontiformes > Hiodontidae > Hiodon > Hiodon alosoides. Next base: position 32,888 of record JAOYSI010013223.1, on the reverse strand, counting down.
CTGGCTGGAGTGACCCTCTCTTCTGATTGGAGTCAAGTTGGGGTCTGGGGTCAATTTGTTTACAGTGTACTTGTCTGCAGTGGCTGGTTAGGAATACGGTTGAGGGCCTCCTGACTGACTTTGCACCTGTCTCCTCTTGTCCCGGTAGTCCGACAGGCCAGACGATGAGCCTGATCGCCTGAGTAACCGCATGTTCCAGTTTGACCCCAGCACCAACAGCTGGACTCAGCGCCGCCCCATGAAGTACTCTAAATACCGCTGCAGTACGGTCACGCTCAATGGAGAGATCTATGTCATGGGTGAGAAGGAGAGGAGAGGAGACAGACAGGAGCAAACGTATTAAGGCTATGCCATACTTGACGTGTTTTGACTGAAGGGCACTCTGGTAGAAATTGAAATATTGGTTACTTTGTACAAGGTTGATTGAGTGATTCTGACTTCAACAGGAGATAAATAGTGAACACCTGTAGCAACCTGCAATAGAAAAATAATAGCTATTGTCTTTTTTCTTGATGTACAAATTTCTTTACTGCTGCTCTATACATCTAAACCCGACCTGATAATAGCCTTGAGCATTTTTTCACTAAAATATTGTCAAAGCATTTGATTTAGTCGCCATCTCTGTAACCAGACTAGAGAAACATCACCCGTAGCAGTGAAGTTAAAGTGATGTGCAATGCAACCAGAGCAAATAAAGTGATGAGCGCTTTTCCACTGCAGGGGGCATTGGCTGTGAGAAGGAAGACCACGGGCAGTCACGGTATTGTCTGGACATTGTGGAGATCTACAACCCTGAGGCGGACTCCTGGAGGGAGGGTCCTCCGTTGCCCTCCCCTCTGCTTTCCCTACGCACCAATGGCTCCAACGCAGGCGTTGTGGAGGGCAAGCTTTACGTCTGCGGCGCATACAAGGGGGCAGGTAAACCTGATTTGGATCACTTTTTACCACAACTTCAATTTCACATCTTTCTGAGTAGTGTGGAGGTGGATTCACTAAGCAGTTTTAGGACTTTTGTTGTTGTGTGTGTCAGTAGGCAGCATGCATGTGGATGCTAAGTCTGTGTGTCCTTGGCAGATCGGCACGAGATCATCACCAAAGACATCCTGGAATTTGACCCACTGAAAAACCAATGGACAGTGCTGGCACATCATGTTAACATGCACAATAGCTTCGATGTCTGCCTGGTCGCTAGTCTCAATCCACGTGACCTGGTGGCCCAACCATCTGGCCCAAATGAGACCTGGTGTGGGGAAAAAAACTGACATTCAGTTTTTCTGCGTAAACTAAGGGTGCGAGTGAGGAAAGAAGTCGACTGGAGGATGTTTGATTCTGCAGAGAAGGGAGCACTAGGCGCCTGGCTGTGGCGGATCGCCAGGGTCTGGTGGGGATGTCACGTGAGATAAACATGCAGAGGAAGTCAGGAGCTGATCCAGTGGAAGCTTGGTGGAGAGGTACAATCGAGGATGCACATTAATGGATATTATTGACTACTTGTCTTCAGTCCTTAGAGCGGTCGTATCTTAACCATCACAATCCTAATGACTGTCTTCTGTAAGCTGTTCCAAAAGCGTCCTTTAAACTTCCAGAAAGCATACCGGTGCGGCAAAGCTACATTTGTTGTGAATAACTATGTTTTCGGAAATAAAATTCATTATTTGTTGGAGTGACTTGGCTCTTTTCAATGCTATCAAGATTAAAATTTGAAAATATTTCGACTACATAGATTTAGAAACGAGACCACCCAGAAAGGAAAACGTATTTTCCTATGTAACTATAACGCTATTTAAAATAAAACTTTGGGTGTAGTCTATTAATAATTTAAAATATACAAAACTCCCACAGTGCATATTGTGAAACAACAGATTACAATATTGTCCAATATTGGTATATGTTACAGACACAATAGATTTTACACAGCCCCTGATAAGAAATACACACAGTTTTCAAAATGTGTTTGTTTCTGTTGTGTTCGGGTGCCCTCAAGCCAACTAGTCCATCAGCACTAGGTCATTTTAACAAATTGTGCTGCCAGAATTTCAAATAGGTGCAAAGACCAGATTTCGAAATCACATTTAATAGAAAAAAAGGGCTTAGTGTTTACCTTAAAACAAACCAAACTCATTATCAGAGAAATATTCATTGCGGGAGCCAGAAAACATGTCATCAAGGAGTCTGGGATTACGTTCTCTATAAATGCACAGGTCAGGCTGGGGAAATCTGGTGAACGCTGAGACCTGTCGTGGCGTGTGGCGTCGAGTTTTTCTTCCCGGTTTTTCCCCAGAGCAAACGAGCAAGGGCAGCATGGCGAGACTAATGCTGCTGTTGGCCTTCCTGTTCCTGAGATCGGATGCAGCGCCAAAGGGTAAGAAATCAACAGCCTCACTCTCAAGACTGTGGAGGGATACCTTTCATTTGTTTTGATATAAAGCAGTGTTTTAGTTATAACACAGGAAATCTATAGCGCAAGAAAATAATAGAATGTTAGCCGATCTTCTGATTTTTGAAGCAAAGAATGTATTTCATTCCATAGAGAGACAACCATAAAAGTCTATCCTAATAGTACCTGTTTGTGAGTGGTTTCCCAGAAGTCAACTATTTCTTCATTAACAGATCTGACTGACATGACGATGATTTTGCCAAAGGACTCTATATCCAACTATGCAAAGCTGCTCCCAAAGAAAGAGGGCCCATTATCCGCATTATCTGTGTGCTTAAAGTATGACACCGACATCCCAGAGGAGTTCAGCCTGTTTTCCATGGCCACACCCAAGACAGCCAAAGCTTTTGTCATTGTGAAGAAAGGAAAATCAGGGCCATTTGAGGTCACAGTCAATGACAAAGAAGAAAAGTTCCATAAAGTGCCAGAGAAACCACTAAGCTGGACCCATCTGTGTGTCACCTGGGACTCCAGCACAGGGCTAGTTCAACTCTGGGTGGACGGGCACCCCAGTGTGAAAAAAATGACTAGCAAAAACACTCCAATCCAGGGAAAACCAGTTGTTATTCTAGGTCAGACACAAAATTCCTATGGGGGGAGGTTCGACAAAAGTCAATCTTTTGTTGGCCACATAACTGACCTCCATGTGTGGGATCATGTGTTGCAACCATGTGAAGTCGAGCAGGTGAAGGAAGGCCGGATGAAACAACCAGGAGATGTGCTGGACTGGGGGTCACTAGAGCTTGAGATTGCTGGCGAGGTGATTCTGGAAAAGAGTCAGGGCACAAATCGGTCAGCAGAAACAGGACCTTGTGTACCAGTTGGCAAATAGGCAGTGAACACTGAACTTTTTGTAATGTCTGAACAGTACAAAGTCAATGTTGTAAATAAAATTAGATTTTAAAAAAATGTCTGTTATTTTTGCCAATTTTTAGCAGGATGAAAAAATAACTTCTAATTTGTCATGCAAGATAAGATCACAAAACAACTGTTTAGCATCTGCTAAATTACAAACATCTAAATGTAAATCTTTTTTTTTTTTTCCTGGCCCAATACATACAGTGATTTCTTCATAACATGACAGCATAGGCAAAAAGAGGCCTAAAATACCACCCGCCTTTCTCAATTCAGTTTAGTTCAGAGGTGCTTTATTGGCAGGGCCAACAAGTGCTGTGTTGCCAAAGCAGTTGTAGAAATTGTAACTTACACATCACGTGGATAAACAATTAATATAGAACAATAGTTTTTCTACAATATGTTTTTTATTTAAAAATCTCTCTCTCTCTCTCTCTACGCAGTTTAACACTATAGTTCTCGGTTTAGCACTGAAAACGGAAATGGGAGTAAAAATTCAACGTTTTTTTGCAATTATCAATCTTTGCATTCGACACCATATTAATATCTCCAAAGTACTGATCACCGATACAACTGGCTCTGAAAGATAAATATAATTTTTTAGGTTTAAAAATTTTAGGTCAGCAGACTTAGTATGAAAGTTCAACTCATAGAAGGGGCCCTGTTGTTGTACCCTTGAGAAAGATAA